>RJWJ010018822.1:0-31138 GCA_004363605.1 Indri indri
GGTAAGAAAGACTATAAAAAAGGCATGAGAATATGGTTTTTGTTTTAAAAAATAATTTTTTCTAGAGGTTATTTAAAGGTTGTTTCAAATTAAAGTAATAAAAATGATACAGATAAAACTAAATGGATATAGAAAGTTTAAAAAAGAATAAAAAATTCTATAAGACATTATAGAAAATTTATGAAAATCTTATCTTGTATGGTCAAAGCTGATTAAGATTGGATGGATTAGTTTATAAGGTTTTGTTAAAACTATATTTAATATAATAACATATCAATATAAAGGAAGAATTTGTTTTCTTTTTTGAGAAAACTAACATTATAAGATTTTCATATAGTATTAGTAAGAGATAAGAAAAGTCTTTGGTTTACCTTTTGAGTGATCTGCAAAAAACTGGCAACAGTTTGCCTCATGCTACGTTTATTAGGTCTTTTGTTTGGAAAACTGAGTCTCCTCTCTATCAAAGAGTGAAGATTTTTGCTTCTTGAAAAAGTTTAATGATTACTTTGGTTAAATGAATGATTTATTTTACAATGACTTGTGATCTTATTTTGATTGTTTTAAATGTTTGATATTTGACATGCTTCCCACAATAAAATTTCAAAATTCTAAAATTAAGTCTTTAGGACAGCAAATGAACTTTTGGATATTAAAAAAAAGAGGGGGACCCTGGAAGTTCAAGAGAGACATTTTAAGCTTATTTGGTATGTTATAATTATATGGGAAGCATTATCAGATAAGAACTGATGTTTAACTTTTTTAAAGTTATATTTGCATGCTTATATTATTGACACATGCTTCAAGATTGTATACAATTTCTAAATTTCTAATAGGTCTTAGTATTTGTTAGTCATAATTATGATTATTATGCTAAAATTGTTGTAGACTACAGAAAATAACCAAATTTTTTTGTCAACTGCATCTTAAACCATGGCTATTTTAAGTTTTGTTTGTCCACAGTAAATAGCTTTATTCTCGATTTTTTTCCCTAAAAGCTCTTTACAGATCCTAAAGTGTTTTGTCTTCAAGGAGATTCATGGAAAGGATGAAAAGACTCTAACAGTTACTCTGAAATACAGACCTCTGCTATGACTTTGAGATTATTCATCTGGACTGGGTAAGAATGTCAAAAACTCTAATTAAAAATAAACTGGACTCATACAATTGTTTTTACGACTTACATAAGCAGAATAAGAATTAATTGCATGCAGGATAAGAATTACATGGGACTAAACTGATGGAGGATTGAAATATTTTTTATGACGTTTTTGTTTGAAACATTGCTGATTCATTTTATGTTTTGTTTTCCAGAGTCAAGAAAACTCTTTTTCTTTCTCTTATGCTATTTATAACCTACAGCACTTGGATAAAGTATACTTTTGTGAATGAAATTGAATTTCTACCTGATTTCTCCAGAATTCAGAAACTATTCATAAGCATTTTTATTTTATGGCAATATATAATAGCTATTTGCATAAGTTCAATAAGAAACTGTTTTCTTTTGTAACTAGACACAACTGGAAATGCTGGTTATTTTACCGAGGCTTTGACTGAAATGTCATGTTTTCAGTTATGACCAGACTGCTTTAAATAATTTAGGTTGGCTTTAAAGCCAATAGACTTGGAAAAAGACTGGCCTGGTACCTTATGTACACAGTTACCTTACAGGGTTCAGGATCTTGTGGTAAGTAAAGAATGTCACTTTCCGACAGCCCATGGAAACTCAAGATACTTTGAGAACCTTGAGAAGAGAGGAATTCACCAAATTTATACAGATATTAGAGACACAGTCTTTGGCTTGGCTCCCACACCTTGAGATGTTTTTAAAAGTATAATCTAAAATTTGTTATAAAAAATATTCCATGAAAGCCAACTGAAAAAGAGCTTATATGGTCAATCATTATTCTTGGTGCACTATGTGCAAACAACAGGTCCAAATATAATAAGACTAAAACTTATTTTGCCAATAAATTGATTTTAGTATGATTTATTATTGATAGAAATGGGGGACTGAAGAGAAAAATATTGTGTTTCAGAAGAAAACCTATAGTACACTTGTCATTAGAGTCTAGCCCTGATCATTGTTTTTGAGTTTTTATTATTTATCTGGACCAAATCTTGAATTTTTAGTTTCTCCTGATTTCAGGCTGTGGCTCTTCAGACTAATGTTTCCAATTTTTCTCCCACCCTCATGACTTAAAATCACTAGAAATTAAAACTGTGCTTTTCTTGAAGCCCTGCAAACTGAAGCTAGGGAACTTGATATATGCTTTGGAAAAAATCACTACAGAAACTTATATATAAAAAGCCTTCATGTCTGTTGATGTATGGATGGCTCATAAAGTTCACTTGAACACCTGATTCAAAGTACAAACTGGAAAATCTGTCAAATTGCAACTCCAAATGAAGATGCTTCATAGACTCTAGAAAAACTAGTTTATGGACTACTCCAGCCATTAACCTTTGTCTTTTTCACAAAAATGCCTCTTATTAAAAATGCCTTTTTCTGTTTCATAAAAATGCCTCTTGTTAAAAAGATCTGTTTGTCTGTATCATATGTAGAGGCCTAACTTTGATGAGAACCTGCCTTCAATACCTTCTCCTGAAATAAGATACAACTGTTTAACCAAATTGACCTGTTCCCGGAACTAAGAGACTGATTGGAAAAGATAAGGGATAGTTTAAATTTGTTCTTTCTACTAGTTCTGTGTTTTCTTCCCCTTTTGCCAATCTCTTGCCTAACAATCTCTAACCCAAATCTCTCCAAAGCTATCTACTTGGCTTTTAATATGTAAAGTTTTCTGAAAGTAAATTTTCAAAGGGGGGACTAAAGGAAATGAAAATATTTAGCCCCCAAATATACTTCTTTGAAATATACTTCAGAGGGACTGGATATACATGAATAGATGGAAAGCTGACTTTTATGGAGGATATTTGCATATGTGGAGAAAATAAAGTGAAATAAACAACAGATGCAAATAGGCTCTCTCTGAACCCCCCTCCACCACTATGGATCTAGGAAAGATTAACTGAAAGTCTGACACATTTAAATGTTTGAAAAAAATATTTTACACAGGCTAGAATCTATTCTTTCTGAAGACTGCTACCTGTGAGGGCTCATCTGCATAACAATACTGCCTTTGCTAGCCAGGTGTTTACTCTTTTCTCCCTCCCCTAACCTGTCTGGCCACCATAACCTGTCATGGTCTAAGCCACCATTCTCTCTGTAACCTCAAGATGATATAAATTATCAACCATCTAGCCTTTGAGTTTTTACATTTTGTATGACTCCTGTGCACATATGTGCAAATAATAAAATTTATATGCCTTTTTTCCTGTTAATTTGTCTATTATCCATTTGTTTTGTAGACTCAAATTACTGAAACTTCAGGGGAAACATTTAAACTTTCCTACACCATCTAGTTATATTAAAAACATTGACATAATATGTAAATATAGATCTTTGACACCTTACAGTGTTTAAAACCCAATTGTTTAAATTGTTTAAAACCCAAAGTCTAAATGTGAAGAAGTAAACTCCGATAATCCCCTTTTCAACCGAAGTTATCACCCTTCACTATTTTTGCCACTTAGTGGCAAGATTGAGAACTACATGCATATAAACATTTCCCAACACCTGATGACTATTTTGTACGGTAAATCAAATGTTAATTGAGTTTCTTCTGGTTTGTCTGCTTGTTTAAATCCTTGCTGAATCAAACAATAGGGAGTAAAATAAGGTTAGCTAATCTGCTGTATGTCATAATAAGTTCAATGGATAGTTCTGCTAATTGAATTAGATTTTAAGCTGTAATTTAAAAATATGTGATTGCTCTGTGAATTTACCTTCAACCATTCATTGTCAAGAATATACTACTACAGTATGTATTACTGTATCCTTTGTAGTTGGCGAGTTAATTCGATTCAAAGTTGGGCTGGTGGGCTTGGGGCAGTACCTTTGATTTCCATGTCATCCAGTTAACTCCATTCCATTCATGCCCATGGACTAAATCACTAACTGTGGCTAGCTACCCCAGGATCATGCATCACTGGTTACAAAACAGCAATGTGAGAATAAATATAACTTAAGATTTCTCTTCTGAAGAAAAGAAAATATGCCCTTTATCTTCATATATGAAGATAGCATACATAAAAGTTTTTAAATGTTCCTGATACTAAATTGAAATTATTTCCTAGTTTAGTCATATCACCAATAATTTATAGGACATTTTGTCATTCAGAATTCAACCAGAAAAAGAGGAGCCACTATTAGTACTTAAAACTGAAAGAATTTATTACCAGAAATTGGTCCACAGATGATAGAATTGCTGAGAAGTTGACCAGGGATAGTGAAGCAACCCAGAGATGACCAATTGAAGAAAGAAGGAACCATTTCTAAATTGGAGATGCAGAGGAACAGGCGGTATATTAACAGAGCTGAAACTGGCCTTTATAAAATTAATAAAAGGCCATAAGGTGGTAACTATGGTAGGGATATGAAGTCTGTAAAGATATAAGAATAGTTCAAATATATATTCCAGCCATTGTTCGCTAGCTTACTTTCCTATAATTACTCACTATTCGGTAGTCAAAGCTGATGGTTATAAAGATTCTTAGCTTTCTTCATTGCTCCCATAGATAACATCACCCTTGTGAAGCCTAAGATTGGTCTTTGAAATATCTTCCAGACCCTGCATTCTAGTGGACCAACTGGCCCAACCAGACAAGTGGCCCATACCATGGAACTGACTCAACTGATCTTGTGACCCTCTTCCTGGGAAATGACTCAGTGTAAGAAGGCAATTTCTGCTTCTCAAACCTATGGAGTTCACCCCCAGCCAATCAATGGACTCAATTCCCCAGCCCTTTGTCCATCAAACTATCTTTAAAACCATGGCCTAAAAATTCTCGGTGAGGCAGATTTGAGATATATCTCTTTTTTCCTCATCTGGTGCCCTGTGATATTAAACTCTTTCTCTGCTGTAACCCGTGCTGTCTCAGTGAATTGGCTTCCTCTTGAGCAGCAGGCAATGAACGCGGTTGGGCAGAAACAGAGCTCAGGGCTAGAGTCACTTGATGGAAGCTGGGACCACAGTTCTCCTGTCTGGGGAAGCCAAAGGCAAAGAAGACATGTAGCTAGTACAGAAGATGACACTTGAGACACATCAAGAAAGCAGGAATCACCTTAGCTTCTCCCTTCCTCCTGTCCTCCTCCTTTAAGTGCCTCCCATTGTCCAAACAAAGTTGGAAGCCAGTGACAGGAAACCCTGGGAAACATAGTCTACAGGGATCAGCTCTATGATCGAGAGCAGAGGAAGGAAGAGGAAGAACTTGATCTAAGGGCAAATAGGGGCCGCGCGCGGTGGCTCACGCCTGTAATCCTAGCACTCTGGGAGGCCGAGGCGGGCAGATCATTCTGAGCTCAGGAGTTCGAGACCAGCCTGAGCAAGAGCGAGACCCCATCTCTACCAAAAATAGAAAGAAATTAATTGGACAGCTAAAAATATATATAGAAAAAATTAGCTGGGCATGGTGGTGCATGCCTGTAGTCCCAGCTACTCGGGAGGCTGAGACAGTAGGATTGCTTGAGCCCAGGAGTTTGAGGTTGCTGTGAGCTAGGCTGATGCCACGGCACTCTCCCCAGGCAAGAGAGTGAGACTCTGTCTCAAAAAATAAATAAATAAATAAATAAAAATAAAAAATAAGGGCAAATAGGTCAAGCCCTGGATCAGACATTAAATGTGTAAGAAAGTTTCAGTTTTTCCTCTGAAGTTTCAAAAATTTGAGTCTATAAAACAAACTGATAATAGATTCACAGGGAAAAAGGCATACAAATTTATTTACACATACATGTACTCATGGGAGTCATACAAAACATTAAAACTCAAAGAAAGGCAAGATGGTTGATGTTTAAATATCCTCTTCATTGAAGATAGGACACATGGGAGGGGGCGGCGATTATAGGAATAAATGGTTTTCAGGGGAAACGAATGAGCCCCAAGAACAAGAGCCTGGGACCAAGTTTCTCTGAGCTCCTAGGAAGGTGGCATCACAGGTTATGGGAGAGTAAAGGGAGGAAAGTGTATCAAACAAAGGCTGTCTTTTTATACAGATGAAAATATCTCAGGTAATCTAGCAGCTGCCCTCAGAAAGAACAGATGATAACCTGTGGTTGACTTAATCTTTCCTAGATCTGGAAAAGGAGAGGACTCAGAGAAAGGCTGGGTATTTATTTTACCAGTGCAGATTTTTTTTATGTAGATGTAAATCTCCACAATAGGCAGCTTTGCAGGGCTATTCCTGTCTATGGGTCCTTAAAATATGTCAATATTGGGGGTGAAACGTTTTCAGTTTCCTTTAAATGAAAACATCTTCAGGCATACCACATTTTATTGTGCTCAGTTTTATTGCACTTTACAGATTTTACATTTTTTACAAATGGAAAGTTTGTGGCAACCCTGCATTGAACGGGTCTATTGACACCATTTTCCCAACAGCGTGTGCTCACTTTGTGTCTCTGTATTGCATTTTGGTAATTCTTACAATATTTCAAATTTTTTCATTATTATTATACCAGTTATGGTGATCTATGATCAGTGATCTTTGATGTTAATATTACTATTATAATCGTTTTGGGGCATCACAAACCACATGCATATAAAGTTGGTGAGCTTAAACTATAAATGTTGTGTGTGTTTTGACTGTTCCAATGACAAGTCATTCACCCAACTCTCTCCCTCTCCTTGAGTCTCCCTATTCCCTGAGACATGATAATATTGAAATTAGGACAGTTAATGACCCTACAATGTCTTCTAAGTGTTCAAGTGAAAGGAAAAGTAGCTCATCTCTCACTTTAAATCAAAAGTTAGAAATAATTAAGCTTAGTGAGGAAGTCATGTTGAAAGCCAAGATTGGCCAAAAGCTAGGCCTCTTGTGCCAAACAGCCAAGTTGTGAATGCCAAAGCTATTCACAAGGGAGGAAATTAAAAGTGTTACTGCAGTGAACACATGAATGTTAAGAAAGTTAAACAGCCTTATTGCTGATATGAAGGAAATTTTAGCCATCTGAATACAAGATCCAACCAGCCACAAACTTTCCTTAACCTAATCCAGAGCAAGGCCCTGCATTCTATGCAGGTTTAGAGAGGCGGCAGAAGAAAAGTCTGAAGCTAATAGCAGTTGGTTCATTAGGTTTAAGGAAAGAGTCATCTCCATAATATATTATAAAAGTGCAAGGTGAAGCAGCAGGTGCTGATGGAGAAGCTGCAGCAAGTTTTCCAGTTTAACTGATTATTTTAAGCTTACTTTTGAGAGCCACTGCTTAGAAAAAAAGATTCTTCTCAAAATAATACTGCCCATTGACAATGCATCTGGTCACCTAAGAGCCCTGATGGAGATGCACAAGGAGATTAATGCTATTGTCATGCCTACTAACATAACATCCATCCTGTAGCCCATGGATCAAGTGGTAATTTCAACTTTCAAGTCTTATTATTTAAGAAATACATTTTGTAAAGCTATAGCTGCCATACATAGTGATTCCTCTGTTGGATCTGGGCCAAGTAAATTGAAAACCTTCATTATTCTAGATGCCAGTAAGAACATTTGTGATTCATGGGAAGAGGTCACAATATCAACATTAATAGCAATTTAATATTTGTGGATGACTTTGAGGGGTTTAATACTTCAGTTGAAGAAGCAACTGCAGATGTGGTAGAAATAGCAAGTGAACTAGAAATAGAAGTGGAGCCTGTAGATGTGACTGAATTGCTCCAATCTCATGATCAAATGGATGAGGAGTTCCTTCTTAAGGATGAGCAAAGAAAATGGCTTCTTGAGATGAAATTTACTCTTGGCGAAAATGCTTTGAACAATGTTGAAATAACAGTAAAGTATTTGGAATATTACATAACCTTAGTTTATAAGCAGTTGCAGGGTTTGAGAGACTTACTCCAATTTTGAAAGAAGTTCTACTGTGGTAAAATGCTATTGAAAAGCATCACATGCTACAAAGAAATCTTTCATCAAAGGAAGAGTCAACTGATGTGACAAATTTCATTGCTGTCTTTTTTAAAGAAATTGCCACAGCCACTCCAATCTTCAACACCCTGGTCAGCCAGCAGCCATCAACATCAAGGCAACACCCTCTACCAGCAAAAAGATTACAACTTGCTGAAGGCTCAGATGATCATCAGCATTTTTAGCAATAAAGTATTTTTTAATTAAGGTACATTGTTTTTTAGACATAATGCCATTGCACACTTAATAGACTACAGTATATGTAAACATAACTTTTATATGGACTGGGAAACCAAAATATTTGTGTGATACTTTATGAAATTTGACTTTTTATAGTAGTCTGGAACTGAGACCACAATTTCTCTGAGATATGCCTGTATTAGAAAAATTTGGATTTGTAGTAATATCTTCCTTCTAATGAATGAAGTATTCAATTTTTTTCCTGAAGCTCTTAAAAATTTCAAAGGAGTAAATTAATTTTTAAAACTCCCACAACTCTCCTATTTTAAGCGAAAAAAAGTGAAAATCAGAACTCTAGCATAAATCTTACAGCTTATGTGTCAGGGAGAAAATCTTATGCCAACTATCTACTATACATAAAGAATTAAATTTTCCTATCTTGGAGATTAAATATAAAGAAACATATATAACTCTTAAATATTGATTGATTGATTAAATATTGATTGAGTAACTCATTTGTTTATCCAACAGAGCTTTATGAGTTTTTTTCTATGGTAGCAAAACAAACCCAAAAATACATATGTAACATCAGAGGAGAAAGGGAACAAAAATCAGGTGGGACTGTATGAGCAGCAAAATAGAATAATAGTCAAGAGTTTACGTATAAAGTCAGATACATGTGGATTAGAATTATAGCCCACCACTAATTCACTGTGTGATGCTGGGGAAGTTTCTGAACTCTCTGAGCCTTGGTTTCCTCCCATTTCCTCCTCATAGATTTGTTATAACACTAAGTTTGATCGATCATGTCTCGCATTAATGGAGCAGTTAATTTAGTCATCTTTTAATTGTATTTCTTAAGTGAACTCTGTTTTTATTCAGTAATCTTTACTGCCCAGTTGTATTAAACATATTAAAATAAGAGAGAGAGCTCAATAAATGTTAGCTATTTTTACTACTTCAATGACGAGTAAGACACAGACTCTTTTCTCAAGAATTTTAAAGGGAACAGTACTTATACCTGTGAACTAAAATAAAACCCCAAGCCCCCACCAATTGAATAGGCCCCCCTTGGCCAAGAGGATCACCAGAAAAACCTTAAAATGGAGTTCTTGGCCATGAAGGGAAGGGAGGTTGGACATGCCTCACACAATAAGATACTAAATTATTAATAGGACTTAAGGCCATGCAGGGTAAAGTTTAAATCACCTGCAGGCCATCAATTTGCTTAAGAGATCACTTGAGTTGGTTTATGTCTGGTGACTTATCTCTGATTAACAGACTTCCTTATCTTAACTTAAAACATGACAAAGCTTTATTTCTTTAATCAATTACAAATCAAAGAGTCTTTGAACCCAGCTATAACCTGTAAATCCCCCACTTCGAGATGTCCCACCTTCTCAGGACAAACCAATGTATACCTTTCATGTATTGATTTATGATTTTACATATAATTCCTGTCTCCGTGAATGTGGAAATCCAAACTGGAACCTGGTGGCCTTCGGCACATTTTCTCAGGACCTCTTGAGGCCATGTGCTCCAGGTCAGCAGTCACACACAGAATAAACCTCTTCAAATTATTTTACATGGTTTGGGGTTTTTTTCATTAACATTCTCCATTATAATGTTATTCAGAAAGTAGTACGTGTATGTAAAGAGATACTGATGTGCTTTTCTTGTTTGTTAATAATTAGAGAACAGAAAATTTGTTTCCAGCCTGAGGTACCAAGGAAGCCTGAATGGGGGAAAGAATTTGGGCTGGAGTTTAAAAGAGATGTAAGATTTGGATATACATATAGAAGTACAGAGGGAATCATGTGAGTGAAGGAAATCAAAATATTTCATCCTAAAACATACGTCTTTGACATCTTTCGAGATGGCTGTTCAGAGAGCCTGCAAACAGAAGTAGCCCTGCAGAGCTGTCTTTCGTGAGAGAGATTTGCATCTATAAGGAATTTGCATGGATGCAGCCAGGCTTTCTCCAGGCCTTCCCTTGTCCAATCTAGGAAAGATTAACTGACTGACACATTTAAAGGTCAGAAATAAACATTTACCATCTATTCTCTCTGAGGGCTACTACCTGTGAGGTTTCATCAACATAACAAGGTGACCTTTGCTAGCCAGGCCTTCTCCTCTCATCACCTGTTTTGCAACTATAACCTGATTTACCACCATAGCCTGTTTTGGGCTATACTTTCAGCTACCCTTCTTTGGGTGACTTCAAGGTTGTATATAAGCTTCTGCACTGTACCCTATTGAGGGGTTGAAGTAATCACTCTGCAATTTTCCCCCATGTACACTAATAAGTTTGTATACATTTTCTCTTATTAATCTGCCTTTTGCGAGTTGATTTTCCAGCAAACCTTCCAAGGGTGAAGGGGAAGTTTTCCCTTCTCCCCTACATGAGCAAAGACATAAATGTGAAAGTGTGAACATGCTAGGTGTCAATGGCAAATGGTGAGTGGGTACATTTGAATATCTGGTGAGTGATGAGGGATAGTAGGAGTCAAATTTGGAAAGACAGGTTGATTTCAGCTAATAGAGAGTCATCAATGACTGACTATAGGGTTTGGGCTTTTAGAAGGAAAACATTGTGCTGATATCCAGAGCTGGGCTTGGAGAAAATAATAACATCAATTGGAACTATGAATTGGAATGGTAAAAAGAAAAGCAAAAATGAAAGGCAAGTTAGATAGTTTTTGCTAAGTTGGTGCCAGGGAAAAGGATAAGTAGTTGAATCTGTAAATTTTGTGCATCCGCCTGAAGTCTTATTCATCTTTGGTGGGAAGAAAACTATACTAGTACTGTAGACTAACCCTAGAATTAGACAAAGCTAGTGTCTGCAGGTGAGTATACACTGTCCAGCTGATATAATATCCCCTGATATTCCCTAATCACATCCTTTAACCCCTACTTTTTCCCCAGTATAAATAATTTGGCAATTTTGTTGGCAACATTATTGCTATTTATGCTCTTTCTACTTAATACAGGCCTCGCTTTACAGAGAATGATCCTACTCACAAGTCAATCCTATTGTAGAATAAGGGTTATTACAAGCTATTTTCAAATCTGATGCAATTCCATAATACCTGATTTCTTCAGGATGTACAATTGTGATAGATTATTTCTGACTGTGACTCACAGCAATTTTCACCAGTATCCCAGTATCTATGGGTACAAGAAGCCTGAATCTGGCTTTTCTTTTCATGTTTTAAATTGACCTGTGGGATGTATGTGTTAATAGACTGTAACAAAGAGACACAAAAGAATAACTAAGGTTATTTTTCATAAGATGCAGAAAAGTATTCTTCCTTTTATCATTAAAAGATCCAGAGGAGCCTCATCTTTTCATATGGCCAAGACAGCCATGGTATCATAGGAGAACCAAAGTAAATTGACTTGTGTTTTAATGGAAGCATAAGTAAAATCCTCTGGCACCATGAATTGCAATTATCACATATATCCAACATAGCATTCAACATATTGACATTTAATTAATTTTCACTTGTCTGCCTCTTTTTATTAGATTGTGATTTTCTGAAAATTGGGAACTACATCATATCCTTAGTTTTGTTTTGTTCTTGTATCCAATACCTAATTAATACCTGCCACATAATGGGTATTAGAGAATGTCTGATGAATAAATGAATGGAATATTAGATTTGATTTAAATCCTTTATATTTTTTCTACTTGTTTGTTTCCTTGACTTTTGACTATAGATGTTAATAATCTTATTTATGTGTGTCTTTTATTAAAATCTGAGTCAAAATCTTTTGGGAAAAAGATGAGGTATGAATTATTATTATACATACACACGTTACACAAATTCTGATTCTCAAGGAAGTTTCACATATGGAAGGACTGAAAATGAAGAAATGTTTCCAATAAAATGAAGCCAATTTTATAACCTGTCCATTATTGATAAGAATGACCAAGGACTTTATTACCAAGGAAGAGAATTCAGTTCTTCTGGATCAGAGAAGTTGGTGCAGGTTTTTCTGTCAGACTCTGGTTTTACAGAGTGTGATTTTACCTACAAAACTGGAAAAGAAAACCTAGCTGGAAAACTGATAATTTCTCTAGGAGGCATCTGATAAAACCCCTGGGTATGGTATTTGCCAAAAGGTCTATTCACTAAGTTATCAGAAAATAATAGTCACAACATTTAGTGTGATGCTGGAATGAGATACTAGAGAAACAAAAGAAACTCCCACTAAATAAATAAATAAATAGATAGATAGATAGATAGATAAATAAATAAATAAAATCCAAAAGGTAAAAGACACATAATAAAAATATAGGTAAAAATACATATGAAGCAGAATGCTATTTACTTCTGGAAAAAAGCTGAATGCCTGAGGAAAAACATAAAGAGCTGGAGCTCATTTTATTGGTGAAATAATAAAATTGGAAGCAAATGAGAGCTACAAAAAAGGGAGGGGAGATTAGGGTAATTGTGAGATGGAGGGGAACGTGGCTGATGGATTCTATATGGAGGAGGGTACTTATTATGACTAAGATAGATTAAAAGGAAAATCAGTGCTAAGCATTATGAAGGCACAGAACAGGAGGCATTAGAAAGAAATTTATTCATGTGATTAACAGCGAAAGGTTAAGAGCTCTGACAGAAAAAAAAATGTGGGTAATAAATATACTATTCAGGAATGTCATTTTTCTTTTTTCACCAAATGACTGAGCAATTTTAGCCTTTGTTAGATTTGACAAAATGACAAATTTCTTTTCAATTTTTAAGCAAATTCAAACAAACAAAATTCAAGACAAATTTAAAGTCTCATTTTGGAAATGATTAGACAAATTTTCTTTTCATTCAAACATGAAGAGGTATGTTATGCTCTTATCCTTTCAGACATTTACAGCTTATATAAACATATTTTATTGTATAGCTAAGATTTAAAAAAAAAAAACTAAATTGAAAATTCCTCAAGTAGAGTGATTACTTCTGTGTGTTTACTTTTATATTTCCCATATATTCTGGACATCTTTGAAAGTAGTGACCAGGTCATTTCCAAAACTCTTTTTAGCCACCCTTCCTAAACAACCCGTGTGAGGAGGGGTGGTATGCACCAGAACTACTTTTATACAAAGTATAACCTCACCAGCAGAGGGCTGAGACACCAGTGAAGATAATACACGATTGTTACCTGGTATTATTTTGAACAGAAAATTTTAAAAAATTGATGAAACACCCTTTAGATCCTTACTACTTTTAAATGTTAGAAATGTATAACCTCAGGCCTGCCCTAAACCTACTGCATCAAAATCTTCATTTTAAAAGATCCCCAGGTGATTACTATGCACATTAAAATCTGAGAAGCACTGTTTTATCTCTTTGAATTCTGAATCATGACTTAGAAAAGTTTACAAAATAATTAATTTTAGTAGGGCAAGGAAGAGAAGAAAGTCTTCCTTAAGCTCTGTTCAAAATGTCCCCAAGTACACCACCACTGCAGAGAGTAGATGCCCTTTAATCACAATCAAGACAACAGACTACTACTTTAGTTCCTGACCCCACGGAGGGTTACTCAGGCTACTCACTGGAAAAAAGGGTTGACTTTTAAAGCATTTTTGTTGTTTACAAAATATTCATCTATCCTGTCTCCCCCACCTTGGATTACACATAGGTATTCACAGAAATTCTTTATGATGCTGTCAGAGAAGAGTAAAAACACCCATTTGTTTAAACTGTCTTATATCAAGTTTTCACTTTATGCAGTTCTGTTTTAGGAGACCTGATTTGAGTTGCAGTATATCCGATCTTGTAGAACAGGATTTTAATGAGGTTTTATACTTTGTGGAAAGTATAGAGAAAGACATATATAAACAAGGGGCAAAGTATGGTTATATAAGTTACTATAAATCTGAGTTGAATAAAAATAGAAGTTAAAAATATTGTGAGTCCTACCAGCATCTTCAGACATGCAAATCAAAGAAAGTTCATGTATATTGAACAAATCATGGTTGGAATTAACTTGTTCATCTATTAGTGTTTATAAATCAGGCTTTCTGATTAACAAATAACAGAAATGGTTTTTTCTCTGATGTATTAAAATTTAACTACTTGGATTTTTTTCCAGGTGAAAAGTTAATGAATGATCTTATTTTATGGCATATTGTTATATAAAAACTACTAAATAAATCTTCCTTAAAAGTGAGAGAGCTACATTTAACCATTGAATGAAATAATTTATCTCATATTCTGGCTGTTTCAAAAGCAGGCAGTATTAGTATCTCTGTCATCATTTCTAATTATGACACTGTCAATCTAATTGATGATATACATAAAATACTAGAAAGAAATAATTAACTGCAAATAATTATGCAAAAGTCAGCAGCACTAAATATGTGAGTGTTAGAAAATTAGGAGTTTTGGATATAAATTAATTAGAAAGGTGATTGCAACCTAATAGATTGATTGCTAACCCATAGCATTGACTCATTGAGCATGTCTGTAGAATTGAAACATAAAATCTTATTTCATGAGTAGATCTATGCTAACATTTCTTTATAAATTTCAGTGTGGGTCAGATTTAAGAAGAAAGGCCTGTCATATTTCAGTAGTTAGGAAAATCTTTATCTCAAGAAAGGACTGCAAGTCCTAGAATCCCCAATTTCCACCCCCTTAAGCTCTTTTCCTGAAAAATCTATGTTAATACCGTTTTACTCTGAGCTTCTCAGAGGTAAGTGATGATCTTATTGAATAGTTAAGAAGCCAGACAATTCTTTAGAGAATTACTTTGTCCTCCAGAGAATTCCCACAGTGTACACATATCATTTGGGTGCTCAATATACATTTGCTAGAAGTTACTGTTATTGACTAGTTCTTAATAAGACTGAACATAACTAAATACAACTTAGAGTCTTAACAAGGACAACTCCATTTTCTTAGGTAGTTGAAATGTAATTGATTTTTTAGGTTTTTGTTGAAAAGATACATTACTAAAAGTATTCTTTATATATAAGCAATGTTAATTTGAAAACTTTATAATAGAAACACTTCCAGGAATTTATAAACAGGCATTTATACAGGGTTTTTATGCTGTATTTGATTAAAGGTTAATTCATATTTATATTGAACCCTGAAAACGCAATGATTAGACAAGTGATTGAAAAAAATGACAATTCGGATGCCCTAGAAATTTCCATACACATAACATTTTTAAAGATTGTTATAAGATAAGGAAATGAATTGGCTGTTCTAGTGTGCCAGTTTAAAAGTCATCACAAGGGGATAAAATTTAACATTTAAAAAATTGCTGTCATTAAAGCAATAAGATACTGACAGAATAAACATAAGGTGAGTAGAATAGACTACAAAGATAAGATACAGGGCCAATAATATATGATAATTTAATATATCCTAACTGTGACTTAACTAAGTAATGGGAAAGAGATAGATTACCCAATAAGTGATGATGTCTATCTATTTATATAAGGAAATGTACATAATAAAATATATTACTGGAATATTAAAGACACAATGTATAAAATGAAACTAAGTATAATTATAATTAATTAAATATTAAGTCATTTAAAAAATAAGCCTGAGGTGGAAACACTTTTCTAAGCCAGGCATGAAGCCCAAAGTCATTAAATTATTTTGACAAATTAGACTTTCTAAAATTTAAAACTAACTCCTGGTAAAAAATAAAACAAAAAATAATTTTAAAGCAATTCACTGAGAGAAAATATTTACAATACATTAAAAAATCAGTTAATACCTCAAATATACAAAAAGCTCGTATTCACAAAGAAGAAAAGAAAAACAGTGCAACAGAAAAAAAATGAGTCATGGATAAGAACAGATAATTCACACAGGAAGACATAGTAATAATCTGGAGACTTTTAAACAGTTGTTCACCTTTAATCTAATCAAAGAAGTGAAAATTGAAACAGCATATAAATTACATTTTAAATCTTTTCTACTAATAAAAGTTTCAAAAGTTGCACTGTTATTGAAAATTTAAATTGGAGCACCCACTTTGGAAGATACTTAGCAATATCTATTAATATTTTTTAAATGTGATGCTCAGTAAATACAATTTTAACATCTAGCCCCCAAAATAGAAAGAGCAATACACAGGATGTATGTACAAGGATATTCAATGCATTATTATTCACAATATGAAATGATTGAAAAAAGCAGAAACATATAGTGATAGGAGAATAGTTAAGTAAATTGGGTACATTCATTCAGTTAAAATATCATGCAACCATCACAAATAGTAAACTACTGATTCATAAAGAAATTCATGATAGAATTGATAATTTAAAAAAGTGAGTTCATATATAAAAATACCTTTTTCAAATGAGTGAATAAATATTTAACGGTTCAATTGTTGTCTTATATGTGTGTGTATCTACATAAGTGTCAATATTCTGAAAATTTTTATTATTTGGTTTCTCTGAAAGAGGAATAGAAGAAAAGGATGGGAAGGAGGACTGACTTTATATTACCTTTAAGTAGTAAGATTTTTGAGGATATTTTCACCTTTTTTTGCTAATTTTTACATTTTAGAAACAAATAAATATATGAGTCTCTAGCAATGCAAGTTCATTTTCTTAGGAAAAAAAATCTTACATCAAATTTATGCCCTCTCAGTATGAACAAAACTGTCTATTTTTCAAGAAAGTTTACTGATTTGGCTGGAAAAAAACATTAACTGCAAAGATTTTTGTAATTTTTTTTTAATTCTAGAAAAAACATAAAAGCTGATAAGCTTCATTGATTCTTTTTCTGCCAGTTTTTGGGAGCTAACCTTTTAGAAGTTCACGCCAGCATGTGCCACCTAGTGGCATATCAAGGATGATATTGCAGTAATTGAAAGAACAAAAAGCATAAAAATCACTTTTCTTGAACTACTATAAAAATCATGAGACACTTATCCAATTTATCAGTAAGAATTTAAATCCTTATACCTCTAATAATAATAATAATAATAATAAATAACATACAAATAACAATAATACTAAAAATCTAACATAAGCAGGACTATGATTTATATTTCAATAATTAATTTATGTTTCTTTTTCCCTATTTTGGTCACCTGCATGTTCTGGTATGAGTTTCTTGACATATTTCTCAACTGTGGTTGAATAGTAATTGGAATCCTTTCCCAGCTGTTTCTAGTTTACCTTATTAGAGTGGTTTCAAACTTCAGTGTACGTCAGAATCACCTGGAGGCCTTGTTAAAACACAGGCTGCTGGACCACATCCCCAGAGTTTTTGATTCAATATACGTGGGTTGGGCCAAAAATTTACATTTTTCACAAGTTCACTTTGAGCATCACTGCTTTGTCATACTGCAGAGACAGGAAAGCAAAAACTACATTTTCTAGATTCCCTTGTAGCTAGGGATCTAGATGTGAATTAGGTTCCATCAGTTACATGTCTTCTCCTGTAATTTGGAGGATGAATGAAAGGCGAGAGCTAATTCCATGCTCCTTTTGGCTATTTTCTGTGACACACAAGGGTACAGAGAACAGAGGGTTTTCTACGGTAGCATTCCTGTGTCCAGCTTCCAGCAAAGGTGGTGGCTGGACTTGGCATTATCTTATCAAATGCAAGATCCATGGAGACTGAGAGGCCTCTGTGGCGGCGGCGACAGCGGCAGCAGCAAGAGCAATAAAGGTGGCCTGACTTTGGCTTCCTCTTCCCTGGGGCATGCCTTTAGCAATGAGATTCTCACCGTGGCCTCTACAGTCACCTTCTGACTGTGGCAGGGGTGCTATCATCTCTGGTTGGTCAGTTCTGTGGTGTTTGGGGAATCTTACTTGGAAGCCCAGCATAATCTGTGCTGCTTCTAGCCTTTCAGATAATCTCATAAGCACCTAATTATCCTGCGTAAAATGTCCAGTTGGGTTTCTGCTTCCTGTAATAAATCCTGACCCAATAGAACACACAAATATGTTAAGAAAATGTTCAAAGTCAGAAATTTCATCTGTGATTCATTCCTGTGTAACCACGAGCACATTGTGCACTTAGTTTCTGTAAATAGACATGTCTTAGACTAAAAATAGTTTGCCATACTATCTAACAAAAATGTCAAGATATTTAAAATAATAAGGGAAATTTTCTTGAAACCTAACTGCACTCTACTTTGGAAGCTCACTACTTATTATGAAATATGTGCTATTTCTCAAATGATAAAAATCTTAGGGCTAAAAGGAATCTCACAGGTTATCTGATCTAATTGCTCTTCCTGCAACCTTTGCCCTTGTATAACAGAAAAAGTAAGTGAAATTCAGAAAACTTAAATGACAGACTACTCTCAAGTCCAGGTTTTCAAATATAATTAATATCAATTAATGATAGGATAAATTAGTTACCTGATTTACTGCCAGAAATAAATTTCTACCTTATATACTATCACATTTACATACTCTCTTTATGTTAACTTGTTTCCCATACCTTAGAGTATTCTGGTATAAGTCTAAGTGTGTTATATTAAGTGATAAGAATAGATTACAAGGGTAACAGCAATTACATGCACTTTGTAGTTTATGGTATTTTTATAAATCTTATAAACTCAAGTGATTTTTTTCCCCAGTCCTATGAACAGTAGGTACTGTTTAGGGGTACCAGAATGAAATTCAATTTACATATAGTCTCTACTGTTGTAACTGAGGCCCCAGTGAATTTGACTCACACCAAAAAGTTTGTTGAGCTTCTTGAAGGAAAGATGCCCTACCAGATAGTCATAGAAATGCAAATTTATTTTTATACTATGTTATATGTATTTCTGGGGGAAAAAAAAAAAAAGCTATCCTAAATCTTTGGAATCCGCACAGGAAAAAAATCAGGAAACGTGAAATTGTCTAAGTCCATTGAATCAGTGTCGTTAGTGTCTATAAGATACCCGTAGGCTCAGAAATTATGTGCTCAGGAGAGAAAGCATACTTCTAGAAATCAGGGCTTTGTTCTCCAGGAAACAGTAAAGCTAGTAATCAAAATGAAATAAAGGCACCCGATGAAGATTCCCATAGGTAAAACTGCTTCCTAAGTGGATGTTTGATTGCTCTCAGCTTCTCCTTTTATGTTCATCTTTCTACCACAAAAGCCCATTCTCTGTGGCATTTCATAAGGTTGCTAATGATTTACTGTTGGTAGATGCAGGAGCCTGGAGGGGAGATATACAGAAATAGAGCAATTTTTTTTTTAATGTAGGACATAAATAGATTTTAAAAATTTTGTCCCATTGCTTTTCCTAGGAAAAAAAGAATGTGTTTTCCACACATTTTCTCTGGTTATCTTAAATCTATATGTTTACCTTAATACTTGAATATTATAAGTATATGCATTACTGTAGGAAAATTGTGAAGAAGACAGTTTACTTTGATACTTTCTTATTTCACTTTCATTTTTTCATTGCTTTAACCACCTGCAGGGTCACTGTCAGGGATGCTATTGTCATTGATCCTTACTCAAAATTACACCTCCTTCTGTGGCTCTATTAACATTCTCAGTTATTCATTGTGGATGATTTTACGTTATGTTAGAAGAAACGGCATCTAATAAACAATTCATACTAAAGAATAAATGTTAGGCAGGGACCAAATCTGCAGGTGGCAGATACAGGCCAGGAGGGCGGCTCCTAGGGACGGAGAAGTAGAGGGAGGGAAATGCGGGAAAACACAGCTAACAACCAGCAAAGAGCAGGAACTGGAGGTTTTGAGGTAAACACACCTGTGAAGCTGCAACTTTGTTAAAAGAATACCTGTCAATTCTGTATATCAATTATCTGGTAACATCCCACACCTCCCATAAGCCCTCCCTAGACCAGGCCAATAAAAGGAAACCACCTGGCCATCCTCAACATCTTTCTTCACTCGTGGAGACCGACCTATTCCTCTCTAGAACATACTCTCGCTTTGTATAGCTCCCTTCTTTTCTGCAATAAAAGCTGTTTGTGTAGAATTGCTTCCTGTCTGTGGTCACTCCGTCATACTTACCCTGCTTGTAAACTTTCCAAGCAAGGAGCCAAAGAACCAAGACAACAGTCTGTCAAAGGCTGGACCAGACAGTAGGTGACTAATGGCCCCCATACATTTCCAACTTTAAAGAAGTCACTTATTAACCAAATGAGTTGCTAAATTGTGAAATTAATCTGGGTGAGAGAGACTAAAACACAATTTTCTTTGAAATCTAATAAGGGGGAAAATTACTCAACCAGAATCAGAGGGGCTAGGGAGTGTTCTTTGTTTTTTTGTACCACAGAAGATAACTCAATGGAATTGTCCAGGCAGAGGTCAGGAGATTGTCTTCACTGGAGATTTTATAGTTAAACAGTTAATAGCCCAAAGCTGAAAATTCCCTTTAAAAACTCTTTATTTCTGCTTAAAGGGAGGACAATGGTACTTTAAGAAAAGAGTCTGCCATTCTCCTCTCTTGCCTGCAAATTAATAAACTTCTCTTTTTTTTTTCCTCAAACCACTTGTCCTCATTCTTCATTCAGCTGTACCAAACTTTTGGTAGCAATCTGACATTGTAGTAGTATATGAGGGAGCCGGCCTGAGGTTTTACTACGTGAGATACTTTTTTTTCTCAAAATCAGACTTCCTTTCATTTTGGGTATCAGAGTATTCACTAATAAATCCTTAGATAATATTCTTTGGGAATGTAGCAATGCTATTATTGATCCAAATCTAGCAGATCATGTATACAAAGTATTAAATTGCATTATGTATAAAACACGGATATAGCTGAGGCACCGGAAACTTTAACATTCAAATTTAATATAAGGGAGAATCTATTCCACTGGTTTCTGAAACCTGCTAGCTTCAAGTTCCTGCTTTGCCCAGGTGGATCAGTCTGTAGATTCTCTCTCTATCCAAGATAAGCTACTGCTGCTTGTAGGGATCAAAGGCCCCTGGCCCCCCAAAGCTTTGCCAAACTGTAGGGACCAAAGGCCCCTGTCCCCATAAAAGTTTGCTGAAAAATTACTGATATGAAGCAGATTGATTAACAGGAAGAAAAGGATGCAAATTTATTTAACCTGTATACATGGGAACCCTCAGGATAGAGATTCAACTCCCCAACAGGGTTTAGAAGCTTTTATGCTTTTCTGGTAAAATGGGTTATGGGAGAGGGGAAAAGAGAAATTCTGTTGAGGGGCAGTAAAGGATTGCTAGGGAGGATGAACGGATGGGAAACAGAGATAAACTGGTAAACAGTTCTCTTTGGAAGTTAAATGAGTCTGAGAGAAAGGACATTATCTTAAAGAGTCTGTTCAGGTGTGGTCACATTCCTGGTCTTACAGGGAGGGAAGAAAAGAAAAATTGTTCTCCTAGGTGGGTCTGGACCTTGGGCGGATAAAGAAACTTTAACTTTTTGGGGGAGTGCCTATGGTGGTGTCGGGGGAAGGTCAGAGAGATCCTGAGGCTTCTTCAGTCGGTCCAGCATATCGAAATGCCATATTTTGGGGTAAAATACTACTTTTTTTGAGACAGGGTCTTGCTCTGTTGCTCCAGCTAGAGTTAAGTAGAGTCATCATAGCTCACTGCAGTGTCAAACTCCTGGGATCACTTGAGCTTGATCCTCCTGCCTCCGACCCACAAAATGCTGGGATTACAGATGTAAAATATTTCTAATGTCCTTCACACTCTTCTTTGGGTCTTCTTAATTCTGAAAAGCACCCTTACAAATCCATTCCCGAAGTGGATACGCCTTCACTCAGACAGTCATTGAAGTTCGAGGAGTTTAAAGTGCCAGTTTGGTGGCGGGGGAGTAGAGATCTGCAGGACCAACTAAGGATTTATTATGGGAAATCAGACACTGTTTATAAACCGTCCTTCAGTCTTTCTCATTTACCATCACACAGTGTAGCATTCTGGCTTTCCTCACGTTATTGGCCTCCTTTCTCTTCCTTCCTTTCAGTGGCTCTCTCCTTCCATTTCTCCCTCTTGTTGTCAGGAAATTTGAGAAGTCTTATTGTATTATGAGGAGCAACCTGATATTTGTCTCTCTCCTCAGCCTTCCTATGTCTAAACCACATTTTCCACATGCAAATGTCTCGTGAAAGTGTTCGGTAGATAGTGAGGGATTCTGGGTCTCGTAGGGACAAAAGTGGGTGCTGCTGTAATTCACAACCCAGCAAATGGGCTTTCAGAGAGGCTCATGGGAGTTCTGCATGCACAGTAAGACTCAGGTCATGCAACTCCCAACTGTCCAAAGTGGTTCCATGGTGACATCTGAGCCACAGGAGGTCCCAATCTGGGCACTGTAAAATAAGGCGCAGACCATAACCAGGCCCCTTTTTTTGGCCCCTTCCTTTGGTTCTCCCTTTTCTGCAACAATGGGTCCCATTGTCATCTGTGACATATATATCATGCTCTGTAAACCTGTATCTTGCTCTTGCTCTGTAATCTCATCTTTCTCTCTTCAATAAACTTCATTTCCGTGTTTGTCTAACTTTGGTACATCTGGTCATTCTTCGTCCATGAGGGTGCCAAGAACTGCTCAGACAAAACCTGACAAAAGTATTTTGCTAAACAAAAAAAAAGTCAACCTGAAGAAAAATGTTCCATTTCTCTAAGTTACAGAAGCAAATACATTGTTAGAGTTTTACAAAATGCAACTATATTTTCTCTTCAATATGTGTGTATAAGTATCTATTTCTAAATACAAATATAAAGACAGATATGTATATTTAAACCATAGTAATTAATTTTGGTTTAGATTTAATAAGAAAAGTTACTGTACATGAGCCAAATAATGCTTAATTAAACTTATTCATAATTTTACATACCCATAGATATGGCTGGCTCATTGCTATGGTAAATTGCTCTTGTGTGAGTAGAAAAATTATTAAGAATCTGTGTTCTCGTATTACTAGCTTTTCCAGATGAAAACAAAACAAACAAAAAAGAATCTGTGTTCTGATATATACCTATAAATGATATTTTTCTATTAATAGAAAATAATTTTTACTGTGCCCTAAAATAGATTCTATAGGTCAACCTGGAAGAAAACTCAATGAATAATTTTGAGCTATTAGTTTATGATTAAATGTCATGGTTAACCAGCAGAGCTGTATTTGAGGTACTAGTCAAGGGCAGATTCTGGAAATATACTTTCAGTGTATGTTCTCCCCAGATATTTGATAGATAGTCATAGCAACACTCATTGCTTTTGCCTCTGTAATAAACAGAAAGAAAAATATAGAAAATTACACAAGGAAAATCTGAAAGTACCTATTATACCAGAAAAAGTTTTATACCATGGAATTTAAGGCCCAAAATTACATAGGAAATACTCAGAAACTTAATTATTCCTTCCTTCATTGATGATTACTTATCAATGCAAATAGCAAAGAAAAATTATTTTAATTAATGTGCATATTAAAGGGAGGAAGAAACTATGCCTTTATGACTGATGTTCTCTATAAGAATAATTGCCTCATTAACCTTACAATATCAACTCTGCCTCATTATGAAGGTCAAATAAATGGATTTATGTATTTCTGAGTAGGAGAAAATTTTATACAAAGTGTTGAAAGTGCTACTAAATCATTTGTTAGAGACACAATTTTAAAAGACAATCCTAAAAATTAAATGAAATAGGCATAGAGACATAAAACATAACGTGTGCAATTGCTATCTTTTACATTATTTTTTCAGAGAAAGAATGATGACTCAGGATGGCATAAACTATATGCATTCTTGGAATAAGACATGATCACAGTAGGAAGTGTTTCCTCTATATAAGATTTTAAAATTATAATGGCATGATTCCTAAAGAGAGAGTTTAGAATATAAAATAAGATATAACAATGTCTCTGGTTATACAAAAAATTAGTGTGCTATTTTTAGAACACCACTTCAAGAAGTGTCAAGATTCCTAGCCTATGTTAAATGACCATACCCATATTGTATCCCCCAAATTTTGAAAGTAATTATCCTTCCTACAGATATTAAATCTCTCTGAAACAAATTGAACATAAACAAGAAATTTTTCACTGTAAATGGACTCTCACTTTAATAGAAATTGCCAAAAAATAAGGAACCATCGATTTAGTTTTAAAAGGCTGAGATGTTGATTAAACCTTTTGAATTTTCAAAGGTCTGTAAAAATAACCAACTCTAACACTAAGATTTTCATAACCTACAATTCTGTAACAGCTTTGGTCATTATAGCAAAACATGACAAACATTCATCTTTGCTTTCATCAAGGTATTCTTGTGTCTAAATGAAAAAGAAACTTTCTGTAGTTGGATGATTTCTTTTTATATCTAAATTTTTAATTTTAGAATTGTTTTCTAAAGAAAAGTTTTGAGGATAGTAGAGGAGTCTCATATGCCCTGTACTAAGTTTTTCCTATTATGAACATATTAGTATGGTATATTTGTCACAACCAATGAACCAATATTGATACATTGTCATTAACTAAAATCTACACTTAATTCAGATTTTAGTACTTCCTTTCTCATGATCATTTTCTGTTCAAGGATCCCATTTGGGACAATGTATTACATTTAGTTGTCATGTCTCTTCAGCCTTCTTTGGGCTGTGACAGTTTCTCAGACTTTCCTTGTTTTTGATGACTTTGACAGTTTTGGTGAATGCTAGTTTCAAAATTTTAGGTAATTTGTAAAATATCCCTCAATTTGTGTTTGTGTGATATTTTTCCTGTGGTAAGAGTAGGGCTATGAGTTTGGGAGAGGATGATCAAACAGATAAAATGCCATTCTTAACATATCATATACAAGAATGCATGCAATCACTATGACTTACCACTATTGATGTTGACTTTGATTACCTGGCTATGGTAGTGTTTGTCAGCTTTCTCCATTGCAAAACTTATAGTTAAATATTTAGTAAATGTTAATATGCATTGTCAGAGTTCTTTTCTTAAAAAATAGAACACACCCCTAGCTTTCTGGTAAGGATTAGGACTGTTTCTGCCTGGAGAAAAGGAGTTAAGAGAGGCCTCAAATTCTCTTTCAACTCTAGAGTCCCAAACTCCCATTCTCTTCTTGTTAATAGAAACTGAGTAAGTGCAATCTCCATGTTATAAAGAAATTGATGGATGATCCTAAATACATCTCTTAAGGCCAAGAACTAATTGGAACCCCACACTGTGAATGTTTGGATCAGTCTGAATTAACTTTACTTTTAAACCTGATTTTAGGAATAATTTCTGGATTTCTACAGCATTTTTATGGTGAAAGGCTTATGATGCAGATGGAGTGTCTAACTTACAATAGTAGATGCCCATAAGCCCCAACCACGTCAATAAGAGAAAATAAAGTAGTGGACAAGGAGGAAATTTACAGGACAGAATTGTGGCAGGATTGGGATGCGGGGGATGATGTATGGGGGAGAAAGTGTTGTCGGAAATTTATTTGCAAATAGATCAAAGTCATAGTCCAACAAACATTAAAGTTCCCCAGACTTTAGTAAGTGAATTATGTATAAGATTGCATTTAACTTGTATTATTGCACTAGTTCAAAAGCTCTTTGTCTTCAGAGGCTTAGAGTCTAAAGAGAGAGACAAGAAAAGACTAAATAAATGTAATGATCACGGGAAGAGCTACTACATTAACCTAATAAAAGGAAATAGGTCCCCACACAGAGGCGCACACACACACATTCATATACATTTATAATTTGCTTTCTTTATTAATATACCGCATTGTGGTTTATTGGTGGGGATTGTATGTGTGTGTGTGTATGTGGTGCATGGGTACTTCATTCGGAAAACATGTGCTAGTATGTTAGCAGTAATTGAGGGCAAATGAAACAGACACACGTGGGTAAGAACATCCTGATTTTTCCAACGATGCAAAGCTAAAGTGAGTCAGAGGTAACCTTAACTGAAATGACCTTGTAGCCATCTGCCATTTCCCAAACAAGTCAATAGGACATAAAATAAAAGGATAGAAAAATATAAAAACTCTGTCTCCTTGGCCAGTTACTGGTGTGGCAGGGTAATTAGGAAAAAAACCAGAGAAGGCAAATAAAAGCTAGAATTAAAACCAGCAGGTCATATGGTAGCACATGATGGTCAGCATAAATTAGAGGTTAAGATCATGAACTCCAAAAACAGAGTTTTGGAGTTCAGATTCCAGCTCTGCCACTTATCAGGTATATGACCTATCTGTGCCTCCATTTTATAACCTGTAAAATTAATATAATAATAGAAACTATCTCATATTAATATCTGTGATATTAAGATTAACTCTTATATGTAGCATCCATGTAAGTGTTAACTGTTATTACTAGTATTTCTTATAGCAACTGAGGGTAGTTTCTCACAGCTGCTCTATATAAGCACTCTGGAATCAAATAAACATAAGTTTTAGTTCTTACCAACTACGTATGACCCTGGGTAAGTCATTTATCTTCTCTGCGTCTGTTTTCTGAACTTTAAAATGGAGCTTTTGAGGAGTTAAAAAAACTATGCATATAAAATCCTTAACACAGCAGCTTACACATAATAAAGAACAAGTAACAGTGTTTATCATAATTATTAACATGTCAATAGTACTGGCCAAATAAAAAGTAGAAGTTAACCAAGTGAATAGAGGTCTCTTAATGAAAAGTGCTAGATCCTAGCACTGGCTATCAATGAACTTGTAGGGTCCCAAGCACTTATAAGGAGGGGGAAGTGTACTGCTATTTTCACAGCCACAGAAAATGTTGCCTAATGTTATCAAAATATATTTTATAATTTGATTTTTGACTGAGAGAGGAGCATTATATTGTCCAGCAGGTTGTGTTTCCTATATTTGTTGAGTGTGAGTTGCATGCAAAAGAAATATAAACCAGCCAGGCACGGTGGCTCACACCTATAATCCTAGCACTCTGGGAGGCTAAGGTGGGAGGATCACTTGAGGTCAGGAGTTTAAGACCAGCCTTAGCAAGAGAAAGACCCCATCTCTACTAATAGAAAAATTAGCCAGGCATGGTGGTGCATGCCTGTAGTTCCAGCTACTTGGGAGGCTGAGGCAGGAGGATCACTTGAGCTCAGGAGTTTGAGGTTGCTGTGAGCTAGGCTGACAACATGGCATACTAGCCCATGTTACAGAGCAAGACTTTGCCCCCCCTCAAAAAAGAAATAAATGTAAACCTGCAGAAAAGTATTTGTACACTTCATGATCTAGACATATTTTTGTAAAATAGTTATAATCACTAGATTTTTCTTTATGCCAAGGTTGCCCTCTTTTGTCCTTCCACCTTCTGGATGGGATAATGTGGCATGAAAGCCCTCATCAGATGCCAGCACCATGATCTTGGACTTTCCAGCCTCCAGAACTGTGAGCCAAATAAACTTCTTTTCTCCAAACAAATGGAAATGGAAGCACAACATACCAAAATTTATGGAACACAGCAAAACAGTACTAAGAGGAAATTTTATAGTAATAAACACCTACTTCAAAAAAGCAGAAATATTTCAAAGAGAAAAAAAGGAAATAACACACCTCAAGGAACTAGAAAAGCAAGAACAAACAAAACCCAAATTAGTAGAAGAAAAAAATAATAAAGATCAGAGCAGAATTAAACAAAATAGAGATTTAAAAATCAAAGCAAAAGATCAAGAGAACAAAAAGTTGGTTATCTTAAAAGATGAACAAAATTGACAAATCATTAGGTAGACTAGGAAAAAAGAGAATCATAAATGAAAAAGGAAACAATACAATTGAGACCACAAAAATACAAAGGATCATTAGAGACTATTATGAGCAACCATATTCCAAAAAATTGGAAAACCTAGAGAAAGTATATAAATTCCTGGACATATATAACATACCAAGATTGAACCAGGGAAAATAGAAAATCTGAACAGACCAAAAATAAGTAGCAAGATTGAATCAGTAATAAAAATTCTCCCAACAAAGAAAAAGCCCAGGACTTAATAGCTTTACTGCTGAATTCTATAAAACTTTTAAAGAAAAACCAGTACCAATTCTTCTCAAACTGTTCTTAAAAATTGAAGAGAAGGAAATTCTGCTTGACACATTCTATGAAGCCAGCTTTACCCCGATACCAAAACCAGGGAAAAACGCGCGCACGCGCGCGCGCGCGCACACACACACACACACACACACACACACACACACACAACAGAAAACAAACCTACAGGCAATATCCCTGATGAACAGATGAAAAAAATCCTCATCAAAATACTAGCAAATTGAATGCAACAGCACATAAAAAACAAGCAATACACCAACATTAAGTAGTATTTATCCCAGGAACATGAGGATGCAAATTAATAAATGAGTGTCTTTTGTTCTTTTGGGTAGATGTCCAGTAATGGGATTGCTGGATCAAATGGTAATTCTGCTTGTATCTCTTTAAGGTATCTCCATATTGCTTTCCACAGAGGTTGCACTAGTTTGCAGTCCCACCAGCAGTGTATGAGTGTTTCTATCTCTCCGCATCTACACCAACATTTATTGTTTTCAGACTTTTTGATAAAGGCCAGTCTCACTGGAGATAAGCGATATCTCATTGTGGTTTTCATTTGCATTTCCCTGATGATTACAGATGTCGAGCATTTTTTCATATGTTTTTTGGCCATTAGTCCGTCTTCTTTTGAAAAGTTTCTGTTCATCTCCTTTGCCCACTTTTTGATAGGGTTGTTTGATTTTTTCTTGCTGATTTTCCTGAGTTGTAAATAGATTCTAGTTATCAGCCAAAAAGACACCTGTACCCAAATGTTTATGGTAGCAAAATTCACAATTGCAAAGATATGGAAACAACCCAAGTGTTCATCAGTACATGAGTGGATTAATAAAATGTGGCATATGTATACCATGGAGTACTATTCAGCTTTAAGAAACAATGGTGATACAGCACCTCTTGTATTCTCCTGGATAGAGTTGGAACACATTTTACTAAGTGAAATATCCCAAGAATGGAAAAATAAGCACCACATGTACTCACCATCAAATTGGTATTAACTGATTAACACATAAGTGCACATATAAGAATAACATTTATTGGATGTCAGGCAGTGGGGAGGGGGGAGGAGAGGATGGGTATATGCATACACAAAAAGTGTTATGCGCACCATCTGGGGGATGGACACACTTGAAGCTCGGACTTGGGGGACGGGGGGGCAAGGGCAACATATGTATCCTAAACATCTGTACCCCCATAATATGCTGAAATTAAAAAAAAGGAAAGAAAGAAAGAAAATAAATAAATAAATAAATGATACATCACATTTACAGAGTCAAGGACAAAATACATATGGTCATATCAATAGACACACAAAAAGTATGTGATAAAATTCAATATCTCTTCATGATTAAAACTCTCAACAAATTAGGTATAGAAGGGACATACCTAACTAAACACAATAAAGATCATATATGGGAAACCCACAGCTAACATCATACTGAATGAGGAAAAGCTGAAAGCCTTTCCTTTCACAATGGGAGCAAAACTAGATAGCCCACTTTTACCACTCCTATTCAAAGTAGAACTCGATGTCCTAGCCAGGGCAATTAGGCAAAAGATAGAAAATAAAGGGCACCCAAACTGAAAAACAGGAAGTCAAATTGTCCCTCTTTGCAGAAGACATAATTTTACATAGAAAAACCTAAAGACTCCATGAAAAAAAACTTAGAACTACTAAAAAAATTTAATAAAGCCACATAATACAAAATTGACATACAAAAACCAGTGCTAATAGTGAACTATCTGAAAAAGAAATCAAGAAAGCAATTTCATCTACAATAGCTACAAAAAAAGAATACCTAGAAATAAATTTAACCAAAGAGATGAAATATCTCCACGATAAAAACCACAAAACCCTGTGAAAGAAATTGATGTGGTCACAAAAAAGAAAAAAGGAAATGTATCCCATGCTAATGGATTGGAAGATTTAATATTGGTAAGATGACAATATTGCCCAAGCAATCTCTAGATTTAATGCCATCTCTATCAAAATATCAATGACACTCTTCACAGAAATAGAAAAACAAATCCTAAAATTTGTATGAAACCATAAAAGACCCCAAATAGCCAAAGCAATACTAAGCATAAAGAACAAAGCTGGAGGCATCACACTAGATGACTTCAAAATATACTAAAAAACTATAGTAAACAAAATAGCATGTTATTGGTATAAAAACAGACACATAGACCAATGAAACATAATGGAGGACTCAGAAATAAATCCGCATATTTACAACCAACTGATTTTCAACAAAGGTGCCATGAACACACATTAGAGAAAGAACACATTCTTTAATAAATGGTGCCAAGAAAACTGTATATTCATTCATATGCAGAAGAATGAAACTTGACGCCTCTCACCATATACAAAAATCAAATCAAAATAGATTAAAGACTTAAACATAAGATCTGAAACTATAAAACTGCTAGTAGAAAACATGAGAAATGCTTTAGGGTATTAGTCTAGGCAGACATTTTATTGATAAGACTTCAAAAGCACAGGCAACAAAAACGAAAATAAGCAAATGGGACTATGTTAAACCAAAAGGCTTCTGCATAGCTAAGGAAACAATCAACAGTGTGAAGAGACAATTTGTAGATGGGAGAAAATATTTGCATACTATTCATCAGACAAGGTACAAATATCTAGAATATGCAAGAAAGCATAACAACTCAACAGCAAAAACAAATGAACAAACAAACAAAAACCTGACTTTAAAATGGGCAAAGGGGTCTGAATAGACACTTGTCAAGGGGTGCGGTGGCTCACGCCTGTAATCCTAGCACTCTGGGAGGCCGAGGCTGGTGGATCGCTCAAGGTCAGGAGTTCGAGACCAGCCTGAACAAGAGCGAGACCCCATCTCTACTAAAAAATAGAAAGAAATGATCTGGACAACTAAAAATATATATATGTAAAAAATTAGCCAGGCATGGTGGTGCATGCCTGTAGTCCCAGCTACTCGGGAGGCTGAGGCAGGAGGATCGCTTGAGCCCAGGAGTTTGAGGTTGCT
>RJWJ010018823.1:0-17637 GCA_004363605.1 Indri indri
TCTGTCTTCTTTTGAAAAGTTTCTGTTCATTTCCTTTGCCCATTTGTTGATGGGGTTGTTTGATTTTTTCTTATTGATTTTTTTGAGTTCTAGATAGATTCTGGTTATCAGCCCTTTGTCAGATGTGTAGAGAGCAAATATTTTTTCCCATTCTGTGGGCTGTCTATTCACTCTAGTGATAGTTTCCTTGGCAGTGCAGGAGCTTTTTAATTTGATTAGATCCCAGTTATTTATTTTTGTTGCTGCGGCGATTGCTTTGGGGTTCTTCTTCAAGAATTCCTTGCCTATGCCGAAGTCTGAAAGGGTCTTCCCAACATCTTCATTTAGAATTCTTAAGGTTTCATGCCTTAGGTTTAAGTCTGTTATCCATCTTGAATTGATTTTTGTGAGAGGTGAGAGGTGGGGGTTCAATTCCAATCTTCTGCATGTGGCTATCCAGTTTTCCCAGCACAATTTATTGAAAAGAGATTCTTTTCCCCAGTGTATGTTTTTGTCAGCTTTGTCAAAGATTAGATTACCATATGCAGATGGCTTCATCTCTGGATTCTCAGTCCTGTTCCAGAGGTCAATGTCCCTGTTCTTGTTCCAGTACCAAGCTCTTTTAGTTACTATAGCCTGGTAGTACAGCTTGAAGTCCGGTAGACTAATACCTCCCAGTTTATTCTTTTTACTTAAGATTGCTTTGGCTATACGAGGTCTTTTCTGGTTCCATAGAAAGCGTAGAGTTATTTTTTCCAGATCTGAGAATGACAATGGGATTTTGATAGGAATTGCATTAATTCTGTAGATCACTTTAGGTAGTAGTGCTTGAAATCCTTGCCACAGCAATTAGGCAAGAGAGAGATATTAAGGGTGTCCAAATGGGGACAGATGAGATCAAACTTTCACTCTTTGCTGATGATATGATATTATACCTAGAAAACCCCAAGGACTCATCTAAGAGACTCCTAGAACTGATGAATGAATTCAGCAAAGTTTCAGGTTACAAAATCAATACACACAAATCTGTGGCATTCGTATATGCCAACAACAGTCAAGCCGAAGATCAAATAAAAAACACAATTCCTTTTACAATAGCCTCAAAGAAAATTAAATATCTAGGAATGTATTTAATGAAAGACTTAAGAGACTTATACACGGAGAACTATGAAACACTAAAAAAAGAAATTATAGAAGATGTAAACAGATGGAAAACCCTACCTTGCTCATGGATTGGTAGAATCAATATCATTAAAATGTCCATACTACCTCCCTTCCTTATTTATACAAATATTCACAGTCTATACATACTACTTCATACTTTGCTTTTCTTCATTTGGTAACATATCTTGAAAAATTTCCATATCAGTAAACACTGGTCTTTCTCATTCTTTTACAGCACATAATTCCATTGTATAAATGTACCAAATTTTATTTACCCTGCTCCCTGTTAAGGGACATGTAGGTTTCCAATCCATTGCTTATGCAAAAACTACTGGAACAAATAATTTTGAATAGATTTTATTTCACAGCTTCAATTGTTAGCTATTGCCGTAATATTGCTATTTAACAAATCAGCTAAAACAAGCATTTATTTGTTATTCACAGGTCTGAGGGTGGACTGATTTGGTGGATGTAGGCCAGGCATGGTTGAGTGGCTCTACTATTGAGCTCAGCTCTGCTGCACAAATCTCATCCTTCTTGGATCAGCAACTCTTCTCATGGCATATGGCAAGAGTGCAGTCATGAGCTAAACCCATTTAAGCATTATGAAGCATTTATTCATATTCTTTTCCAAGTTTTCTACTGGTTTCTTTTAAGCCTTTCTTTTAAGGTTCTGTACTTTGTGTCATAGTTAGAATAGGTCTTTCCCACTGTAAGTTGACTTCCAGTAATTTTTGTGATTCTGTTTTGACACTGACTTCTTTGAGTCATTTATAATGCATTCCTTGGTGTATGGTATGATGTATGAACCCAAACTTTTTCATTTTCAAATGGCTATCAACTCATGTATAAGCTATCATTTCCTCACAAATGGAAGGATCGTCTTTATTATAAGTTCTGTATGTATTCGGAGCTCTTGTTGGACTTTCTATTCTCTTCCACTGGGCTAACAATTCACACTGTTTTGATTACTAGGGTACTATACTATGTTTTACTATTTTGCAGGGCTAAATTCCACTTTCAGAATTCTCTTGGCTGGTCTCGTCTCTTTTTATTTTTCCATACGAACTTGAAAATCACCTTATCTAAACAACACAAAAATGTACTATTTTATTTTTATTAGCATTGTGATAAATCGAGAAATTAACATAGAGAGGCCTGACATCTTTGTGATTTTGAATGTTCCCATCTAAGTATGCTTTCCCATTTTTCCAAGTATTGGTTTGTGTCCTTCACGTCTAATTTAAGGTGTTCTTTCTATCATCCTTGTGTAAACTTTGTTGAGTTTCTTCTTAGGTATCACATCTTTTGAATCATTATTGTAAATGGAATCTTTTTGTCTGCTAAATATTATAGGTTTTTGTTTATATCATGAGTTATTAATATCTGTATATTAATTTTGTACCTCACTTTCTTAATTTCCTTATTAATTTTCAACCTTCAGATGATTTTCATGATACTCTCATGGGCTTTCACATTATACAATCTTATTAATTGCATAATTTTAGTTTTTCAATTGATGCCATAGTAGCCCAAAGCAAATAATCAGCCAAATACAAATGCTAATTTTTTTAAAAAACCCATCTCACTGTATGCTGATCAGATGCTAATTTTTATGTTAAAGACTTTTTATCAGAAAATGATTACTATTATTACTTTATCAGTTTCTAAAAATATCCTGTGGTACTTTTTATCCAATAAAAGAACAGGAAGACATTAAGACTAAGATAATATATTTCTTTAATTGGATTAGTGTCCACAAATTAAAATAAAGGATGCCCAGGTAAATTTGAATTTCAGGTAAACAATGAATAATTTTTTAGTACTAAGTATGTCTCATGTAATATTTGGTAAGCTCTCAGCACATTTGCTATTTTTTATTACCTTAAATACCACTTTGGTATTTCCATAATGCAATATTTGAGAAATACTTATAGTAAAATATTCCTTGATTATTATGAATTCAAATTAAACTGGGCATCCTATTAAAAAAGAAAAAAGACTAATGTATGTCGTGAGTTTTTAATTACCTTCAGCTCCTGTTTGAGCAGCTCTTCCACTGCCTGCAAGGTCAACCAAATTCTGTAAGATAGATGAAATAAATCTTTAGGAAAGGTATTTTGAAATAATAAAATCCAAACTACCAAAAGAACATTTTAAATACATGCCATATCTGAATAGCCCATCCGTATCCTTGTTTCCTAGCTCACTGTTTAGGCATTCCTTTTTCTGAGTCAAACTGTTCTCTACCTTTCCTTCTTCCTTTATAATATATTCTCCATAATTCTGTTTCCTACAAAGTCCAAAATGTTGCCATGGTGAATGACTCTTCACAGCCTGGCACTTCCATTTCTCCAGCTTTATATCTAGCCATCCCTTACTCTTACCTCTAGCCAAACTACTCACTATCCTCCAAACACCCGCCATACTTCTGTACCACCAAGCAGCAGCTTTTTGCTATTGTCTTTGTTCAGTTAGTTCTAATGTTCTAGTCTGCCCTTATTCTTTATTCGAGAACCAGGGCAAATGTTACCTCCTCAAGATAGCTTTGCATATTTTATCCTTCTTCCCCTACACCTTGAATGAACTGCTCCTTCAACTGCATATCCAGAGCTCTTAATAAATATTTATAGATTTACAGGTGAGACTTATTCTTAGAGAACTTATTTTATTGGGCTAGTCATTTGTGTCCCTAACTACACTGTAGCATCTTTAAAAGCATGGACCTCTATTTCATTTCGCAAACATTACTGAAAAAAGTGTCTGCTTATCATGCTCCAGTTGGGGCGTTAGGTGCTGGGGACACAGCAATGAACCAAACAAATAAGGTCCCTGCTCTCCTGGAGCTTACATTCTACATAAAGACTGCTGATGAGAAGAGAAAAAAAGACAGACAAATAAGAAACACATTGTGATGAGTGTCACAGAGATAATATAAATATAGAGTTGGAAAAGGACAGAGGGAGAGATTGAGTAGATTCACTGGACTGGGTGACAGGGAAAGGCCTGGCATTAAGCTAAGAGATCTAAGTGACAGAGAGGAGGGGGCCAGTTATGAAAGGATCAAGGGAAACTATAGCCTAGTCAGAGAGAATAGCCAGGATACCTGGTCACAAAGCAGAATGTGCGTGGCGTGTTCTAAAACAAAGAAAGGGCAGTGTGGGACAGTTGGTGAAGTGAAGACAGGAGAAGATAGGGTAAGAGAAGTAGGTAGGGGTCAGATTATGCAGGACTTTGAGCAAGCTTAAGAAGTCTGAATTTTCTAAATGCATTGGGAAGCCATTGGAGGGCTTTACACAAGGGAGTAATACAACCTGATTCAACTTCCTAAAGGATCCACTGTGACCCATGGGTGGAGGCTGGATTGAAGAAGGGCAAGAATGGCAGCAGGCAGCCTCATCAGGAGGCTGGTGCAGGGATCCAAGTGAGAGGTGACAGTGGTTTGGGCTAGGGAGACTGCCTGTGAGTTAGCAGAGGGATGTCTTGTTTATTCTTTTAATCTTAAGAGCCCAGCGCCATGCTCAGAACATGATAAAGGTTCATTAAGTATCCTGAATGTATTCAAAGAAAGTTAGGGACTGAGCATGGTGGCTCACACCTGTAATCCTAGCACTTTGGGAGGCTGAGATGGGAGGATATGACAGGAGTTTAAGACCAGCCTGAGCAATATTGCGGGACCCCATCTCTACAAAAAGACAGAAAAATGAGCCAGGCATGGTGGTGTGTCTGTAGTTCCAGCTTGGGAGGCTGAAGAGGGAAGATTGGTTGAGTCCTGGAATTTGAGGTAGGAATGAGCTATGATGACACCACTGCACTCTAACTGAGGCAACAGAGCAAGACCCTGTCTCAAAAAGAACAAGCTTTAAATTCTCTCTCTCTATGGAGATTTTCAAGAGTATGCAGGCATTTATGTGTTATTGTTTTACAGTACTACCTCAGATACTTCTTTCTCTAAAATACTCAAGGAAGTCTAATTTTTCTTGTATAATATCCACTACTGTGACTTAGATACATAATAAATGGGCAAAGTAGTAATGAAGGCAGTAGGAGGAAGGTATAGATGGCAACCAGCTTTCATAGTCAAAGACATGAAGAGGCCCAGTCTATGAGAGAGGGGCTCCTGTGGAAGAGAAGGAAGTAAAGTTAAACTGGTCAAGAGTGGCTGGATCTTGTCCAAGGAAGACAACATAACAAAGCAGTCGTGAGTATATTAGAAATCTGTATGATGTACTGAAGAAAGGAAGATCAGAGTCATGGAGACTGATGCAGTAATTCAAGAGATGAGAACCTAAATGTGTATACCACCCACAGGAATGTTCAAAGACAGAATCAGTAAGAAATGGGGCAAGCAAACAAAGAGAAAGGCAGAAAAAGATGAGTCAAAATTGACTCAGGTTTCCAGCCTAGGTAACTGAGATAATGCTTGTTTTATCAGAAGAAAAGAACATTAATTATGGTAGGAAAAAATGAAACAGCAGAACACAATTATAACAATCTTTAGGAAGATATGAGTTAGGACTTAGACACTATAAAATATATATTTGGCAGTAATCAACACAGAAATGATGATAGAATGTCTGAGGGCAAGAACTTCAAGTAAGAAAGGGCACAGAACGCTTCCGAGTTTTTGTTAGCAGGGTAGGAAAAAAGAAGCCACAGCAGAAAACGGAGAAGGAACAGAGCTAAGAGAAACTGATTATCATCATCCCACCAAGGCCAAGAGACAGTCTCAAGATCTAGACAGAATAAAGTGCCACCTCTAAAGAGCCAGAAGATGACTCTTTGGGGAAGACTTCTTTCCAAGAAGATTCTTACAGTCAGTGGGTAGTCTGGAGGGTTGGGCCACCTGGACCATAAATGACAGAGCCTCAAGGAATCTGAGGAAAATCACCAAATACATCACTGATGATGCCAAGAGTATTAAAGCTAAATTATTAAGAGAAACGTTAAATTATAGTGAAATATCAAAGGGCAAGGTTGGAATACAAAAGAGAGGTTAGGTTCTGGGTTTTCTTTTCATTAAATTAAAACAAGATTAAATATCAAAAGATTAAAATAAAAATTAAAGATTAAAATAAGTTATATACTTTTATAGCAAAATAACTAAGGCAAAGTTAGGATTGGATATTAAGAATTTGATTTTATAAAATATGAAAATGAATAAACATTATCACTTTATTCCCCTGAGGTTTTTTAAATCAAATGGGGTAATCTTAAATCATATCCACATCAAGCTAAAGAACTGAGGCCCTGAAGACAGAATAAAGCAATAAAGGCAAAGGAGAGGGAAGGAATAAGAAACACAGTAATACCGCTCAGTGAGAAGGAAATGGGAAGCTTACTTACGTGGCAAAAAGGAATGTTTACATAATGCTTATATTCACTTATTCAACAAACACGTATTGAACGTAAACTATATAATACACAATATGTTGGGGTTACAAAGATGAGCAGTATCACTCTCCCCTCTTCAAGAGATTTACAGCCTAAAACACTATGTTTATAACACAAAACATACTTTCTTATTGTACTTAAGAAAAGCCTTCAATGTAATTTATATTTTAACCATCCCGCCTAGATTTTTGTTAATTACACAAGTCTAAATGATATTGGCTGAGATTTAAAAAACAATCTCCAAATTCTAAGAGTACTTAAACTCTTAAATGTGTACAGGAAAAAACCTACTACATTAGTGGTTAGAGAAAGCCTCAACTCCTACAGTTCTTACATCTAACTTTTAGGAGATGACAGCCATGACGTAACAGGAAGAAAGACCCTCTGAATTTTTCCTACAACATTTCAGCTCATCATTTGATGCTACTGACATGATGGAACTGCCAATTTATAGTCCCCTCTCCTATTTAGTTAACAGTTCATAGTAACCCACGTACCCAGCAGCTAAATTAACTTTTGTTTTGGCCCATACAGTACATTATCATGGCTCATTTATACTCACCAAATGGGACACCTTCACAGACCCTTCCCAGTTAGAAGGCTCACCACCTTTCTCTCTGCTCTCCAAAATCTAGATAGAAAAGGCAACTTGTATAAAAATTCGTGCATTCTTATGTGGAATAATGAAAAAAGAAAGTATCATAAAATATGAGAGGAGTGCATCCAGTCCAACTCTCTAAGCTCAAAATAAAACCCTACCATCAGACATTGTAAAAGACAGAGATGGGGGGGAGGGAGGGAGGGGGAGAGAGAGAGAGAGAGAGAGAGAGAGAGAGAGAGAGAGAGACAGAGAGAGAGAGAGAAAGAGAGAGAGAGAATATTACCTACCATCCTAAAAATTGTATGAGAATGACTGCTTCTCTGGTTGATTTTTGCTTTTCCATAATGTCTGTTCTCTGTAAAAATGAGTTATATTTCAGCTGCATATCTATTAAAATCCAATGAAAAATAGCAATTTTTATTTTAACTTAATAAAGTATGATTTGAAGCCTAAACACACTTGATTGAAAAAATAGCTTTTACAAGGGTTTTAAAGAAATACAGCAGAAAGTCTTACTTTCGCCCTTTGGGAACCATCCCACAGCCATTTGTGAAGTATGAACTACTTCTTCTCTGAGATAGGCAACGTACACATTCCTCTGAAACAGGTTTAATTGTGGAAAGATTAAAGAAATAGAAGTCACTTAAAAGTCTGCTTTTTAAAAAGAAGGTACAAACTATTACAGAGTTCATTTGTGGAAGTCAAAGGTGGGATATGGAATCATTATTCTATAAGAATATAACAAGGAACTCCATGAATACAATTTGTTTCCTATAATGAAGCACACTGAATTCTAACTTGATACTTCCATGTTGCTATTTTTAGGCACTTAAACCAAAATATTAGAGCTATCGGTATTTTAAAACTATACATATTATTTAAAAAATGAATCTCTGGTAGGGGGGAGCCAAGATGGCAGACGAGAAAAGCCACCAGTCAGAGTGTCTCTGCAAAAAAGATGAATTTTAGAAGATAGAGAAAAAAATAAACTAGCAGAGAAACATAGGTCAGGTGAGGGTGGGAAGGAAGGGTGCCTGAAACTACAGGAGACGCCACAGGAAGATGTTGCGGAGGAGAACTGGAAGGAGAAAGGTCCCGAGAGGCTTGGAGACCAGTGACAAGGGTAGGTGGAGCACATAACATTCCCCTCCCTTGCATCTTGGACTGCTGGTGGGCACCTGAGCGGTTGGAGAGACTTACCGACACCAGCCCAGAGACGGCTGCCGCCAGTGAGCAGTGGCCTCTTGCGGACTCAGTACCGCCAGGCTCCCAGCTCCCTCATGGCACCTCCCGGCGCGCAGACCCGAGCCTATAGCAGACGCCATATTACACCATTCTCTCCTTCCCTTTCCCTACCCGTGGGTGCCCAGAGAGACAATTTAGCCATCATACAGAGGCATCTCCAAGGAATGGGACCTTTCCTTTTGGGGCCCTACAGCAGACTGAGGGGTACTCAGACTGCGAGCTCCCTACCTGCCAGCCCTACCACGTGCTACTTGCCTGGGGACTCCAGGAGAGCAGGGCAAATCCTGAGGTGGAGTGAAATTGATCCATCTTGGGCACCCTGTACGTGATTCAAGACCAGCACCCCTCCCCCTGGCAGGGTCAGGGATTGATCTCCAGGGCCCAGCAGACAGGCCTGCAGCCCAGACCCTATACACCCAGGTCATGATCGCACTGCCCTGGGGCATGGAGGAGAGATCCGTGAGGAGCCTGCTGAGGAGTGTGTGCCCTGAGGGGCAGATCAGCCTGCCGGAGCGGCAACCCTCCTCCCCAAAGAGGGCTGTGCATCCAGCTCAGGCTGTGATCCTTGGTACAGAACCTCCCAGCCCACATCACAGCCAGGGGAGATCCATCGGCCTGAGGTCCCACTTGCTGGCAGAGGCCTGGGAGAGGCCACAGAGAGGGGGAGGGTGGAGGGGAGTGAGACCTGCTCCAGAGCACAGGTCTTGGGCAGCCCCACCCACCAAGCCCAGACTTTCAGCTGAGTGGAGACATTTCAGCCCCTCCCGGCAGCTTTGCTCAGAAACAAAGAACAGACCTTTGACCCCTGCTAACAGCAGTTGTGGAGCCTGAGGGCGGGCTTACCCAAACCAGCCCCACCCAGACTCACTCCCAGTCCTGCCCCCACTGAGGTGGAGAATAAGGACACACCTGGAATTCCCAGGGCCCCAGCCACCACCCGAGGCACAAGAGGGCCTCTCTAGAGGAACAAGAGATAGCTACAGGATCCAAAAACAGCACTGCAGCTTGCTCCTCTCAGCAAGTGTCACCTACTGACAGGGAGGTCATCCTGCACAAGCTTTTACTTCATCTACTGATTCATCATAAAGGGTGTGGTCGAATCTCACTCACAAACACCACCTACTTGCTCAGGGACTAAACAGGGCATGTCATTATCCAAATGAAAATCTAACGCAAGAAGGAACAACTGATCCAGATGGGCAGGAACCAGCAAAAGAACTCTGGAAGTATGAAGACTGAAACGGAAAGCACACCCCCAAGGGGGAACAACAGCTCCCCAGCAGTGGACATTAACCAAACACAGAATGCTAAAATGACACAGAAGAAGAATTTCAAACATGGATTGTAAGAAAACTGAATGATATTCAAGAAAAAATGGATAACCAACACGAAGAAACCACAAAAAAAAATTCAGGACTTGGAAGAAAAATTCACTAAAGAAATTCAAATAAAAAAGAAAAATCAAACCGATCTCCTGGAAATTAAGAACTTATTCAGGAAACTACAAAACACCATGGAAAGCCAAGAACAGGGTAGATAAAACAGAAGAAAGAATCTCAGAGATTGAAGACAACCCTTTCCAATTAAATAAGTCAGTCACAGAGATCAAGCAGAAAATAAAGAAAAAAGAAATAAGCCTACAAGAAATGTGGGATTATGTGAAAAAACCGAACCTGAGGGTGATAGGGGTTCTGGAAAGTGAAAAAGAAAACACTCAAGGGCTGGATAAGCTATTTGAAGGATTAATAGAGGAGAATTTCCCAGGCATTGCTAAAAATCTACATATACAGGTACAAGAAGCTCTATGGACCCCAGGGAGATTCAATTCAAATACGAAGACACCGCGTCATGCAGTTATCAGATTGACCAAAATAGCCACTAAAGAGGCCCTTCTATGAGCTGTAAGGGGAAATAAACAAGTAACATATAAAAGAAAGCCCATCAGAATAACTCCAGATTCCTCAGTGGAAACCCTACAAGCAAGAAGAGACTGGGGCCCCATTCTCACTCTTCTGAAGCAGAATAATGCCCAGCCTGGAATCTTGTACCCTGAAAAACTAAGTTTCGTATATGAAGGAGAAATAAAGACATTCTCAGATAAGCAAACACCGAGGGAATTCACCAAGACAAGAACAGCTGTCAAAAAGTACTCAAAGCAGAATTACATAAGGATCAGCACAATAAACACTCTCAAATGTGAAACCACTCAAAAGTTAAAGATCAAAGGCTAGATTCCACAATGGCTCAAGAGAGAAAACAGCAACAAAATGCAACCCAACAGAATGAACCTACCTACTGGTAGGTTCACACCACCTACTGGTTCTCTCAATAAATGTGAATGGTTTGAACTCCCCTCTCAAGAGACATAGGCTGGCTGAATGGATAAAAAAAAAACCAAGCCAAGCATCTGCTGTCCCCAGAAAATGCATGTAACCTGCAAGGATGCATTTAGACTCAAGGTAAAGGGGTGGAAATCAGTATTTCAAGCAAACGGAAGCCAAAAGAAGGCTGGAGTGGCAGTTTTGATCTCAGATAACTTGGTTTTTAAATCAACAAAAGTGCTTAAAGACAGAGGGGGTCACTACATAATGGTGAAGGGTACAGTTCAACAAGAAGACATAACAATCCTAAATATGTGTCCACCCAACTTAGGTGCACCCAGATTCATAAACCAAACTCTACTTGATCTAAACAAATTGATAGACAGCAACACCATAATAGTCGGAGACTTCAACACCCCACTGACAGCACAGGACAGACCCTGCAAACAGAAAATTAACAAAGAAATAATAGACTTAAACAGAACTCTAGAACAAATGAGCCTGATTGACATTTACAGGACATTCTACCCAAAAACCTCTGAATACCCGTTCTTCTCATCAGCTCATGGGACATTCTCTAAGATTGACCGTATTCTAGGACACAAAGCATGTCTCAAAAAATTTTTTAAAATAGAAATCATACCATGCATCTTCTCAGATCACAGTGCAATAAAAATAGAAATTAGCCCCAACAGAAACTCTCATCTCTACACAAAATCATGGAAATTAAACAACTTTCTGCTGAACAATTCCTTCATAAATGAGGAAGTAAAGATGGAAATCAAAAGATTCTTTGAACTAAATGACGAAGGTGACAGAAGTTATCAAAATCTGTGGGACACAGCCAAAGCAGTCCTGAGAGCAAAGTTTATTTCCATAAATGCCTATATCCAAAAGTCAAAAAGATCACAAATAGACGACCTAATGAATCAACACAAAGAACTGGAAAAAGAAGAACCGACCAACCCCAAACCCAGCAGAAGAAGGGAAATTAATAAGATCAAATCAGAACTAAATGAAATTGACAACAGGGAAAGTATACAGAAGATTAATACAACAAAAAGTTGGATCTTTGAAAAAATAAACAAAATTGACACATCTTTGGCTAAACTAACGAAAAACAGAAAAGAAAAATCCCTGATAAGCTCCATCAGGAACAAAAAAGGAGAAGTTACGACTGATGCTATGGAGATTCAAGATATAATTTATGAATATTACAAAAACCTTTATGCACACAAAATACAAAACATGGAGGAAATGGACAAATTTTTAGAAACACACAGCCTCCCTAGGCTCAGCGAGGAAGAAATAGAATTCCTGCAGAGACCAATATCAAGGATGAAATTGAAACGGCAATAAAAAACATTCCAAAAAAGAAAAGTTCCAGACCAGATGGTTTCACACCCGAAGTTTACCACACCTACAAACAAGAACTGGTGCCTATCCAGCAGAGATTATTCCACAAAATTGAGAAGGATGGATTCCTCCCCAACACACTTTATGAAGCAAACATAACCCTGATACCAAAACCAGGAAAGGACGCAACAAAAAAGGAAAACTACAGACCAATATCCCTTATAAATATAGATGCAAAAATTCTCAAGAAAATTCTAGCTAACCAAATCCAGGTGCTTATTAAGAACATAATCCATCATGACCAATTGGGCTTCATCCCAGAGATGCAGGGATGATTCAACATACGCAAATCTATAAACGTAATTCACCACATAAACAGAAGCAAAACAAAAACCATGTGATTCTCTCAATAGACGCAGAAAAAGCATTCGACAAAATTCAGCACCCTTTTATGATAAGAATGCTTAACAAAATAGGCATAGATGGGGCTTACCGAAAAATGATACAAGCCATTTATGACAAACCCACAGCCAACATCATACTGAATGGGGAAAAATTGAAAGCATTCCCACTTAGAACTGGAACCAGACAAGGTTGCCCACTATCTCCACTTCTATTCAACATAGTGCTGGAAGTCCTGGCCACAGCAGTCAGGCAAGAGAGTGGAATTGAAGGCATACGAATGGGAACAGAAGAGATCAAACTCTCGCTATTTGCTGATGACATGATATTATATCTAGAAAACCCCATGGATTCAACTAAGAGGTGCCTGGAAATGACAAATGAATTCAGTAAAGTCTCAGGATATAAAATCAATACACACAAATCAGAAGCTTTGATATACACCAATAGCAGTCATACTGAGAACCAAATCAAAGACTCAATTCCCTTCACAATAGCAACAAAGAAAATAAACTATCTAGGAATATATTTAACTAAGGAGGTAAAAGACTTCTACAGGGAGAACTATGAAACGTTGAGGAAGGAAATAGCAGAGGATGTAAACAGGTGGAAAACCATACCATGCTCGTGGGTCGGCAGAATCAACATTATTAAAATGTCTATACTACCCAAAGTGATCTACAGATTCAATGCAATCCCTGTTAAAATACCAACATCATTCTTCACAGATGTAGAAAAATTAATTTTATGCTTCGTATGGAGCCAGAGAAGACCCTGCATAGCAAAAACAATTCTAGGCAATAAAAACAAAATGGGAGTTATCAACTTACCAGACTTCAAACTTTATTATAAGGCTGTAGTCATCAAAACGGCTCGGTACTGGCACAAAAATAGAGCCATTGACCAGTGGAACAGAACTGAGAACCCAGATTTAAAACCATCCTCCTATAGCCAAAAACATACACTGGGGAAAAGAATACTTATCCAATAAATGGTGCTGGCAAAACTGGATAGCCACATGTAGAAGACTCAATCAGGCCTAGGCAAAGAATTTATGAAGAAGACCCCAAAGGCAATCACAGCAACAACCAAAATAAATAAATGGGACCTGATCAAATTAAAAAGCTTCTGCACAGCCAAAGAAACTGTCACAAGAGCAAACAGACAACCGACAGAATGGGAGAAAATTTTTGCATGCTACAAATCCAAGAAAGGGCTTATAACTAGAATCTACTCAGAAATCAGGAAAATCAACAAGAAAAAATCAAACAACCCTATCAAAAAGTGGGCAAAGGACATCAACAGAAACTTTTCAAAAGTGGACAGAATAATGGCCAAAACACATATGAAAAAAAATGCTCATCATCTCTAATCATCAGGGAAATGCAAATCAAAACCACAATGAGATATCACTTCTCTCCAGTGAGACTGGCTTTTATCAAAAAGTCCCAAAACAATAAATGTTTGCATGGATGCGGAGACATAGGAACACTCATACAATGCTGGTGGGACTGCAAACTCGTGCAACCTCTGTGGAAAGCAATATGGTGATACCTTAAAGAGATACAAGTAGAAGTACCATTTGATCCAGCAATCCCATTACTGGGCATCTACCCAAAAGAACAAATGATACTGTATAAGAAAGACACCTGCACCCAAATGTATATAGCAGCAGAATTCACAACTGCAAAGATGTGGAAACAACCCAAGTGTCCATCAATACATGAGTGGATTAATAAAAGGTGGGATTAATAAAAGGTGGTATATGTATACCATGGAATGCTATTCAGCTTTAAGAAACAATGGTGATATAGCACCTCTTGCATACTCCTGGATAGAGCTGGAACGCATTCTACTGAGTGAAGTATCCCAAGAATGGAAAAACAAGCACCACATGTACTCACCATCAAATTGGTATTAACTGATCAACACATAAGTGCACATACAAGAATAACATCTGTTGGATGTCAGGCGGCGGTGGGGGGAGGAGGGGATGGGTACATGCATACACAAAGAGTGCAATGTGCACCATCCGAGGGGTGGACGCACTTGAAACTTGGACTTGGGGGGGAGGGGGGAGCAAGGGCAACATGCATAACCTAAACATCTGTACCCCAATAATATGCTGAAATAAAAAGAAAGAAAAAAATGAATCTCTATAAACACTTCAAAAAAGAAAGAAAACCACAGAAACAGGAGACACTTCAAAAATTAAAGGTAAATATTCAAGAACGATAATCCCAATAAGTAAGTTGACTGTGTCTGTTACTCACGTTGACATCTTCTCGAATTATTAAAGGTTTCCATTGTTGCATGCCACAGAGTAAATCTATAATGATTTCATTGTATATCTCCGTGTAAGATACACTCAAGAGAAATGTCCTATCAGGAAACTGGAAGAAAAAATATGTAAAAACTTCGGTGAGCATCCAGTTATGAAAACCTAGTATCGTATGCTTATGTGCTTATATTAAAGAGGCAAGGAAGGAAGTCATGCTTGTAAAGCAAAATCCATGATTCTATGTTGACAATAATAAACACAAAAATATAAAAGCATTGTTTTGGAAATAATGAAAAGTAATGTATCATAAAATTAGAAGATGAGAGCACTCATTCCAATTCTCCAGGCTCCAAATAAAACTCTACCATTAGATGTTCTTATTTTAATGAAAATGCTAATTGAAAACCAACTCTTAACTAATTAGGTTGCCTACTCTAGCCTTCTACTTCCCTTCTCCTTTACCTACACCCACTTTTTACTGTTCCTTTATAATCACTAGTAGTTAAACAAAGTCGATGAGGAGCAAACCATTCTGATAAGATTTTCCTGTTCCTTAATGACTACTTTTTGTTGAAAGTATTACTGTTGCAGGATTCAAGGGAAAGAATCAAAGAATTTTCAGCTTTAAAAAGTAAGTTTGTGGGGATACAAATAAATCTATGCTATGCCTTTCTTCTTTCCCCATGGATGATCAAGAGATAACTGTAAATTTACTTCCTTTTATCATTACACAAGAAAAACACTAAGATTGTTTCTATTTTTACCAGTATGTACTACACATTCAGCTAAGTTATTTACCGTCTCGATTTTTCTGTAAATGTCATGAATGGCCATGGGTATAATACCCAAGTGATCTTTCGAACCCATCATTGTATACGTTTTTCCAGACCCATCTGCCCATAGGCAAATATAGTCCCTGAACAAACAAAATACACAGAAAGATTAAAAGCGAATCTGCAGTGGGTAAAAGTATCAATACCTGTTGCGCAGACACCCAAGACTAAAATGTTTCAGCAACACTGAGCAAATACAAACCATTGCAGCCTTATATGGCAGAATTGATGATTGGTGCTGCTATTTCTTCGTACACACTTTCAGTAGTTTCATGGCAGTGAAAGACACGAGCTGCAAAACAACACAGAAGTTAAACCAAACAAATCGAATGTGTTTTCACTCTGAAATAGTAATTACCCAAAGAAATAGAACTGCCAATCGAGGATGATGAAATATTTAAGACAGTATTTTCTTCAACTTTTTGGTCCTTTGAGAAAAACCTCTCCTTGAGGTAAAATGTTTTGGTCCTCAAAGACAAAACACATACAAGTTAATGATTCTACGTGTTTTTACAAGGCAGTAGGCCGTAGTGGTTGCACATTGGGGTCTGGAACCTGTCTGGATGCAAACTATATAACTGTGATTATAACTGTGCATTAAATATCAACTTATTATCTCACTTATCATACATGAAGGCTAAGCAATTTTTTGTTTCCAATGAAGCAGTTTGCAAAAGGCTTAGTCTGATATTTAGTAATAAATCCAGTACTATTGATAAGCCTTCTGTACTCTTAATAGCAAAAGGATAACAAACTAATTTTTGACTCTATTTTATCTTACCAAAATTGAAGTATTTACTTCCATCAACTTGATAAATGGCATTATGATCAGCTCTCCAGTAAACTTGGGCAGTTTCTCCAAGTGGTTCTTCTCTAAAAATATAGTAATACTGCATTTTAGCATAATTGTTCATAAAAGTTATGTTATAGGAAGGATAATTTAAGATTTCATCTTCTGAAGAACATTTTATTTTGAGATAGGATCTTGCTCTGTTGCTGGGGCTAGAGTATAGGGGTACAATCATAGCTCACTGCAACCTCAAACTCCTGGGCTCAAGCAATCTCCTGGCTCAGCATTCCAAGTAGATGGGACTACAAGCCTGTGTCACCATGCCTGGCCGATTTTTGTATTTTTTGTAGGGGGTAGGGTGGATGTATCCATATATTGACCAGGCTGGTCTCAAACTCCTGGCCTCAAGGGATCCTCCCACCTCAGCCCCCAAAGTGCTAGGATTATAGGCATAAGCCACCATGCCCAGATGAAGAATATTTTAAAAGACAGCAATAATGTATCACGTATAAGAGAAAGATGGAAGATCCAGCTTTGAGGATTCAATTCTCTTAAGTGGGGTTTCAGTGCCTCCTGTCCTGTCATGGGAGTTTCCTTGTGAAATCATTCACTCACCCTTTCGCCCAACACTGGCAGCTGAGGGGATGGATTAAAAATGTAACTGATTATGTCCCTCTTGCTTAAAACTCTTGAAACCCTTTTGGAAACTTATGAAATCCTTAGCCTAGCACATGAGACCTGGATCATGTCACTTCTCTCTCCAAACTCATCGTCCTCTAAATTTCTATATGAACCCTAAGTTCTACTTGAAGGTCTTAAAATGACAGATTTAACCTCTTTGGGCCTAGAATATTCTGACCTTCCTTTCCATTAAGTAACTTACCTATTCTTTCACTCGTGAAAATTGTCAGGACTTTTTGGACACCAGCCCACCCCACCCCACACAAGCTCATCTCTCTTATGGACTAATCATTTTAGCAAACATTCTCCACCTGCCCATCATAATACTTGTCACAGTGTATCATAATGGCTTCTTTATGTTGATATCTTCTAATGTATTAGTTAAGGCACTCCTTAAAAACAGGAAATCCCAGAACTTGATATTCTGTTATTAAACTCTGTGTTCAATAAAAATTTCTCAAATACAGAAAATGTTAGCACTTAGGGTCGAGGACCAGAGCCTAGTGAAACAAACCGACTTCATTTATTCCCCTTCCTGGTTTTTCTTTGTAGCATTTATTACTTACATATCACCACTTAACATTCTATAC
>RJWJ010018823.1:17737-31186 GCA_004363605.1 Indri indri
GCATGCGCCACCATGCCCGGCTGATTTTTTTCTATATATATATTTTTAGCTGTCCAATTAATTTTCTTTCTATTTTTGGTAGAGATGGGGTCTCGCTCTTGCTCAGGCTGGTCTCGAACTCCTGAGCTCAGAACGATCCGCCCACCTCGGCCTCCCAGAGTGCTAGGATTACAGGCTTGAGCCACCGCGCCCGGCCCCTATACTTTTAACTTTATTTTCTGTCTCTCTGATGGGGATAAGACCACCAGGCCTATATAAGACCCCATTTCTGAGGCTGTGGGAGAGAGGAGACAAAGGAATGCTGCCCGAGCAGGAGCCAGAGATAAGGGCAGAAGTTAACTGCCTAGTTGGGGGGACATTCCAGCCATCTGGAAGAACAGCAAAGCAGACTCCCACCTTATAGCCTGAGGGGCCTCATGCCTAAAAAGCCACAGAGCAGCCTGACACGAAAGCTTTCCACAGCTGTAGAACGCCTCCGTTAATGGGAAGCTGACCTCCCAGTAAGAAGTACCAATCTTTTTGTTCCTCAATCGAATGGGCCACAGCTGCTGATTTGGGCCACACCTGCTGAGTTCAGAGATACTGTCTATACATACCTTAAGGCATAGTTGTGCTTAGTCATGAGTTACATGTTCCTGCTGCTATAGATAAAAGAGTAATTAGCTAAGGCGTCTTGTGACTTTTTGGGGAGCCTCAAACTTCTGCACATTGTAACCTATGACCTTTTCACGTGAAATCATTGTAATGTATAGCATGAAAAAGATAATGAAAACGGTACTAGATGTCAATCAGTGCCACCTGGCTCACTGATGTTCCGGCGGTGCCCTGACTTCCCCACACCCTTTCACCTTACTTGTTGTGTCCCTGTCTTTGTCCCTCCCATCTCTTGCAACGCACACTGCCCAGGGACCGGTTATATCGGGGGCGTCTTGAACCCCTGATCACTCTCTCCACTAGAATGGAAGATCCACAGGGCAACAATGGCAGCACTGTTCAGTACTGTAACAGTGCACTAAATATAGACAAGTATTTGCAGAATGAACGAGTGGATGCAGTCTTGAGTGCCTACTGAACACAATGCGACAAGACAGACTAGGCCTTGCCCTCAGGGAGTTTAGAGACAGCCAATTAAGTGTAAAATGACTAACTGTGACAAGTACCAGGAAGACACTCTCGGATACGACTTCCTCAGGGCGTGGAATGGGGTAAGGAGGCTCAGGTGTGGGGAAAACGGTGCAGCGCAGGGGAGAAGGGCTTCAACGTCAGCCAGCCTGCATTGGATTTAAGTGAATCTCGCAGCCAGAAAGTATCTTTCAGATTTCGGATCCTTCCCTGTCACTTACAGACAAAGAAACCCTGGCCCAAAGCAGGTGAGCGCTGAGTCACAAGGCAGTGCTGCGGGGAAGCAGCACTGGGGAAAAGCCAGGGGACTCGCCCCTCCCGCTTAGGCCCATGTGGCCGGCAACATGCGCACCCACCTCCTCCTCCTCCTGCCCAGCGCCAGACTCCCACGCAGACCACCGCCGCCCCTTTCTCCGCCGCTGCCCTTTCCATCCCAACGGCCCCTTCCTCCGCCACGGCCCCGTCCACCGCCGTGGCCCCTTCCTCTGCCTCGGCCACTTCCATCGCGACAGCCCTTTCCTCTGCCATCCTGTCAGGCCGGGCTCAGAGAAAATAGCCAAGACCCTCGCGGATGGCGCTTCTAGGCGCCAGCCCCCCCCCCCCGCCTTTAAGTTGAAACTTTCCCAAACGCCGCCTCTGATTGGGCCGCGGCCTCGTGACGTCACGGGCTAGTCTGCCTGGGGCGCGGTGCAGGTGAGCGCGATGGCAGGCGGTGCCCACAACTGACGGGGTTTAAAGGGTCCCGCGGAGCGTCGGGGGAGGGCGCTGCAGAGGGGGCGCACAGAGAGGACGGGGTCTGACTGAGAGCGGTGGTCTCCGTAATAGCAGGACACTAGTATTTGCTAAAAGCCCCTGAACACTGTGCTCCACCCCACCCTTAAAGAGTTTGCAATCTGTAGGAGAAACCAGGCAGGGATAAAATATCTTCACGAGGGTCTTTATTGTGCTCTGGACAATCCAGGTCACACTAACCTCTCCTGACTCCAGGAAGCACAGATTCAGGTTCAGGGGTTTCACACCCAGCTCTGTGGAACCCTTTTAGGGAGCACCAGGGAAGTGACAGGAGCCCAAGGGAGCCCTGCCTTCCCACCCCGGCTTCACCCAGGAAAGCTCTAAACCTCTATGCTCAAAGGGGCCCATGGTTTTAACACACATGTATTTAAGCAATCTAGGCTAGCCCTATCCCTTTAAAAATGAAGAAACAGGAGCAAAAAGAAGTTAAGTGACCAGAGAGAAGGATTGATGAAAGAACGGGCGTTGGAAATCGAGGTATAAAGCAGGTAGCCAGTGCCTAGCCTCCAAAGGGAAAAAGGAGGTGACGTTGGATTGTCCTAGGACCCAAAAGGTGGGCACTTACAAAAGGTGACTCCTCACGAGCCCATAATACAAACCCAAGATGGACTTCGTTGACTTACTTAATATTGGTCCCCCTTTTTTGAACCTCATTTTCTTGTGATGAGAAAATAGTTGGCACATGACTATTGATCTTTCAACATAAATACATTTATCCTCTTGCAAAGTAACCTGAGGTCATTCTTTTCCTTTTCTTCTCTTTCAATTCTAAACTCCTCTTCCTTTCCTTGACTATCTCTTCAAACCCCAACCCTTCTGTGGGGTTTGATTCTGAGTAAAATCACTATGGTCCCACACAACTGCATGTAAATTGTATTTTCCAAGAGTATTGATCCAGTCTTACCTCTGTGGCCAACTTTGTTTTGTAAAATTGAAATGAAATACTTAAATATTTATTTAGGTATGTATTTTTTAAGGAAAAAATATTTGAAATACTACAAGAGATAATGTAAGACTGTTAGTTCCCTTCATATACTGGTTCAGTGGAACCAGCAATACAAGAAATCATTTCTGGAAGGGTCCTTAAGAGATCACTCAGACCACCACCACCTTCATGGAGCAACATTCTTCGCTCTGACAATAGGGATCAACTTGAAAATCATCCAGAGATAAGCTTAAACACAGTTAAACTAAAATTGCTTCCTTGCCTTCTCTTCTCAGTTCAATAATCTCATTTCCACCTTCCAGTCTCACATTTTTATTTTTATTTCCATGTGCTATCTTTTGACCCTTCTCTACACTCCTGGTTCCACATACACCCCTCTTACCTTGAAATGCCCCACTATTCACTAGGTTTCAATAAAGTTCTAAATATGAAAAAAAAATTCTAAGCTCCTACATACTATATTCTTCACTGGGCATGTGAGTTGCTTTTCCCCAAAATTACCCAAAAGCCTCCCAGCAAGTAAATATTACTGTTAACATTTTAGTATGCTTTTTGTTCTTTTTTTCTATGTAGATAAATTTAGAATGTCATTGCTCATGTTTTTGTAAACTGTTAGCCAACGATACCTTTTGGACATCTTTCTGCATCATTAAAATAGATCAACATTGTTTTCATGCTTTTATAGTACTCCATTATATGCATGTAATAGCACTTAAATTCAGGATGAATTCTCCCTTCCAAGAAGTTGTTCGACCTTAGTCTAGCTCAGAGTGTTGATTGTGCTATTCATTCCCTAACTGGCTTCCTTGTCTGCTTTCTCTCTGTAACCCACTATGTACATCCTTGATCCTACCTTCCTAAAACACAGGGAGGATCATGCTCCTCCCCTTTTTGTAATCCTTTAACTGCTCTTCGGGTTAAACTCCAAACTGCTTCCTTCCCAGGGTATCTGTGATCCTCCAAAACCTGGCTCTAGCCTAGATTTCCTACTCTGTTCCCTGCCTCCTCATTCTCCTCCAGGCCCTAACATTCCAGACTTCTCACCACTCTGCTCACCCCATGGAAATCGAGGCTCATGCACCTCTACTCTTGCTTCTCATACTTCCTGGAATGTCCTCTCCCTACCTTGTCTACCTGATGAATTCCCACTCATGTTTTAAGATCCTCCTCTTTTCTGTAGACTTCCCTGCCACCAGTTAATTGCTCTTTCTCTGTGCTCAAAGCCATTTCTGTGGAGAATGGCACTTGTATAATTTTACTTGCACACTTTTATTTCCCACAATTCTGGGGAACCCCCACCTTATTCATCATCTCATCCCTAGTGTTCTGCACAGCCAATGTCACTCAATCAATGTTGAGGTGAATCCCGGTCCACGGGTTCTTACAATAAGATGAGCTAAGGCATTTAGGTCAGCTTGAATTCTGCATCCCAAGGAGAAGCTCCATTTCCACCCATTACAATTGTGTCTGTGATAAATCAGCAGAAATTAAAAAGGCTAATCATTCCTCCTCTAACTTCCAGGTTGAGGGTAACATCCCAGATGTGCACATCATTGACACTATTTCAACTTTTTCTACTGGCAGAAGGGAATGATGATTTCAGGAATTGTGTCCAACATTCTATTACAGTCTACAAGCTTCCTGGCACAGACAGCAACTGTGAGAGCAGTCAGTGTTGTCATGGAAAATAATGAAAGTCCACCCAATTCAGCCTACTGAGCAAAGAAATCCATTGACTGTTTCAAAGCCATCAACATATAACCCTTGAAGGTGAATTTTGGCAAATGTGAAATATTTCATTAATTTGGCAGTCTATGACTTCCATTTTCCCTCCCCTCCCAAGAAATAATACACATCTTTTCTGCTGAAGCCTTTTCTCCAAGACATACCAAGTGACACTTTCCTAGATGATATTCCCAGGGGGGGAAAAAAGAAGTTGTCTAGATGACATTGGCTTCAGTGATATCGATGTTCCGTTTCTTGTTGAGTTTTCTTGGCTATTGCCTTTCTGAGATTTGGGGGTTGTTTGCTTCTAAAACCAACTTAAGGTCTAGGTTTTCAAACTCAGGGAACAAACAACCTTGGTTTTGGTTTCATGCTTTGAAGTGAAAGTAAGTATGTGTGTGATTAAAGGAAAGTGTAATTCTTAATGCTTATGATGGTAGCTGAGGGAATTCGTCTAAGTCTGTGCAGACAGCGTTGGGTGGGTGTGAGTTGAGTGACCGAGGCTGACCCTGCCACTTTTTACAATGTGCCCAGTTGCTTAAATATCTAGGTCACAGTTCCCATATGTGTACTATGGATCAAATAATGGGACTCATGTTGATTGGGTTGTGAAAATTAAATGTGAAAACTATGTAAGTGCCTGAAAGTCAGCAACCATTCAAGGAAGACTTGATGCATTTTTACTCAGAAATAATGAATGTGGCATGTGCTTTTCTTAAACTTCTTATATGCATGATGTTTTAAATGGCTCTTTGATGCTAGTTCTTTGTAAGGATTGTCGTTGTCTACTTAAACTATTTGCATTTAAAAAATAAAATTTCTTAAAAACGATTTTTCATCTTCTACCTTCAAAAAGAAGCTGCCCTGTAAGCTCACCAGGCTTACGGTGACACATGCTGTGGAGCTGAATCGCGTTTTTATTTTCTGTGGCAATTTCAGACTGCGCTTCCATCCTTGGTCAGAAGAGTGGAGTCCAAATCAAAAATCTATTAAAATATCCTTCTTTCTATTTGCTGTGAATACACTTCGCAACAACCAAGCCAGTCGTGACCATGCAGAAACCTGACAGTGCATCCTTGTGCCGTGGTGTCTGGACCTTGAGCCGGCATCCCAGCAGGTGCCTGGACGTGGTTCCAGGGCCTGGAGGCACCAGGGCAGTGGGTGCAGCTTCCTTTAGTGACCCGCGAGCCGGGTGGGTGGTATGAGGAGTTTCACGTGGGCCAGAGAAGCTGGTGGGCAACGGAGAAACAGGTGGGGCTTCCAGAAACCTCACCTACAGCTGCACTTGCCTTACCCATTTTTCCCTTGCTTAACATTTCTTTTCTCCTTTTCCTGGTTGTACTGTCAAACACAGTGAAAGGCAACATATACAATCTGTGGATGCTTTTAGGTACAGCTTATTCTTACTGTAAAATAATGGACCTTTTGCTCCACACGTAAGCAGGTTTGAGAAGGAACTTCCCCGGCATCCACTGGGAAGGAGTCATTTGGACACATCAGAGAAAGGTCTAAGAAAGGAACGCCCCTCTCTGGTTGAGAACTGAGGCAGTGGCAGGGCACTGGCTCCCTCACCTTCCTATTAATATTTTCCGGGTGAATTTTCCTCAGGCCCTGAACTCAGCTGTGCAGATTTTCCCTACAGATGGGCGAGGACCCGCAGGGGTGGAGGTGCCCCTGTGTTGGGAAATTTGTGGTGGGTTAAGCAGAGCATCTGCAGAACAGTTTTCTCTTCTGCTTCACCTTTTCCGTGGGCCGAGTGCAGAGGAAAGCAGGCAGGGGCATGTCCGCCCCTCTCAAGCCTGCAGCCTGTCTTCCTCCATGTCCTCCGCTGGCCTCAGGGCTCTCCAGATAAGCAGTTGTCCTCTGAACCAGTCATTTTGAGCTGGGTCTCCCCAAGCCTCAGGCACTTTGGGCGGGTACAGTGGCGTCTCCTGGCCTCCCCTTGGCCTCGAGGCCTGGGCAGTGCCTTGGGAGTTTGGAGAGGCTCGCGCTGCAGGACGTGCTGCTGCCAGCGTGGTTCAGTGGATCCCAGCCAGAGGTGACCTTCTGTGTTTGCCCTTGCCCTTGCAGGACATCTGTGCTGTTTTGACAGTTGGGGACAGACAAGCAGGCAGGTGCTGCTCCCCTGACATAGCGGAAGCAGGATTGGCATGGCCCTTCCTGGCCTTGCAGATGCCGGCCTGCAGCCCATGCCCGCCGTATCCTCCACGCTTCTCTTGCTTTGCTGCCCATGCTGCGGAGGAAGGTGGAGAGTTGACAGAAGATGCCAGTGTCAAAATGAAAATAGTTGTTAATTTTAGGCAGTATCTAACAAGGTTTGTTCTAGCAGCTTAATAAAACAGAACTTTTCAATGAGAACTGAAAAATAATCTTTCAAAATCTAAACGTCTCATTAATTTTACATTTAATTATTATTTTTTAAATTACGACCCCAGTCTGAGGCTTTGGAGGTTGACGTCTCATCTCTAAGAAGTTAAAGGTGATGCCAATGATGCTGTGGTCTAGTTAAATTCTAATTTCAGTTAAGCATTGGTTTGGTCGAATAAAAGCATTTGGGATTGATTACAGGTTAGCACTGGTGATATTTTGAGAGCTGTGCTCATTTTGCTTGAAGTTCATACCTCTCTGCTGCCAGCCATAGAGACAAAGTGATTATTGCAACATCAGCTCAGCTTTTCTGAGAGAAAGTATGGATTTCCTTTCAATCAATTTGTATTAGCGTATGAATGCTCTATAATGAGTTTTTTATGAAATTTTACTCCCTAGCCTTAATATTTTAGCCTTAATCCATGCATGATGTATTTATGTTAAATCGTGAATCTCTAAAGTGTTCAATTGTTGACATTTAGTAAGCAAAATATGACAAAGCAGTGCCAGTGAGGCCACTGGTCTGCCCTGAGAAACCCCTGCCCAATGCAGGGGTTTCCTAATCCCCCACCCTCAAAACACAGAGAGTCTCAGTTCAAATATTTAAGAGCCAGTTGCCTTCTGATGGTCTAACTGACTGACACAACTGATTTAAGAGACAAAACCAGAGACACAGCATAATCAGGTCCAGGCAGAATAGGAACTGATGTGTGAAGGGAGAGGGGAAGGTCGTTCCCACCTTGTAAGGGACAGCGAAGCTCTGAGATCCCATGAGGGAGTGAGCTGCTTCTCTTGAGGGCTGGGGCCAGGAGGGCTCCTGAGCACACCTGAGCGGGGGCTTCCCAACCCCATAGCCAGGGAGCCAGTGGTCAGTGCCATGTCTGTCATTAACTCACCTCTCACCCCTATGCAAGCTGTGCTTGTCCTCTGTCCCCACCCAGCTTGTGGCCATGAGAAGTCACCTATCCACACATTCCATTGCAGACACTAGGCTCTCATAGTTGTATCATATTAGGTGGAACTATGACATTGTTATTGTCTTTATTTGGAGATTAAGTGTGCTTTAAGGAGATGAGTATCAGTGCCAAGCTGACAAAGGCTGGTTAATTTTAGGTGTTAACTGGATTAACATTAAGAGATACCCAGATAGCTGGTAAATCATTATTACTGGGTATGCCTGTGAGGTGTTTCCAGAAGAAATTGGCATTTGACTCAGTGGACTGAGTAAAGAAGATCCACTTCACCCCATGTGGGCAGGCACCAATCCAATTGGTGAAGGGCCACAATAGATCAAAAAGGCAGAGAAAGGTGAATTCTCTCTTCTGGAGCTTGGGCAGCCATCTTCTCCTGCCCTTGGACGTCTGAACTCTACATTCTCCAGCCCAAGAACTCCAGGACTTGCACCAATGATCCCTGAGTTTCTCAGGCCTTTGGCCTCAGATGGAGATTACACCACCAGCTTCCCTGGCTTTGAGGCTCTCAGACTTAGACTGAGCCATGCTCCTGGCTTCCCTGGTTCTCAGCTTGTAGATGGCCTACCATGGGACTTCTTAGCCTCCCTAATTGCAGGAGCCAATTCCATAAGAAATATTCTCTCATCTCTCTATATCCGTTTGCTTCTCTAGAGAACCCTCATTAATACAAAGTTTCTTATGAACAATAGCATATCATGTCTTCTCTGGTCCAACTTGACTTTATAGACCATTTTTGTGTTGTCTGACCACACTTCTGCTTTTTAACACTCTTATAGTTTCCATTGGTTTTCATAATTTTCCTTCACTTCCTTATGATATTGAAACTCAGATCATAAGATTTAAGCAACATTCTGAGGGGGACCTCAGATGGTGGACTAGGAAGCCTCAGTTTTTGTTCCCTATAAGATACACTGACTTAACAATGCACAACCAAAATACCTTTATGAGAACGTCAGAAACCATTTAAGAAATTTCAATACACCAGATGAGTGCAAAGCCTAGAACAGCTGCACTGAAATGAGTAAGAAGAGCTGTTTCACTTTGCATGCGATCACCCTTCCCCCCAAGTCAGCACAGCTCAGTGCCCACCTAGTGGCTTTTCTCTGGGTTGTGGGGAGCTGAAGTGTGGGGGGTGGGGAGGAGAGAAGAGTGGAACATGTGCCTGACATTCCACGCCTGACTTGGAGTGCTGAGAGAACCAGCATAGTTTGGATGTCTGGGGACTGCTGAAAGCAAGGGGGAGGGCTTCCTTCCAGAAGGCCTGCAATACTACAGATAGAGGCCAACTGCCATTGAGAGAAGGTGCCCAACTTCATCCTGGGAAAGGCAGGAGAAAATGGAATTTGCATCTGACATACTGGCTTTTCACAAAGCTGCCTGAGGGACTGATTTGGAGAGTTAATGGGGAATGGCATACTTTGGACATCTGGAAGCCAGAACAAAGGAGATTGGGGTGGGTTGTTGTAGTAGCAAAGGATCCGCAGTGTTACAGACAGACACCAGAGAGAACAAGAAATAGGCAGACTCTCTAATTGGGAAATTACATGTACAAGCCCAGAGCAGTTGCACTGCTTGCCCCAAGTGTTTCAGAGGTCCTCAGAATCTCTAATTAGGCTGACCAATATCTTCCCCTGTACAAAACCAGTTCATAAAGGATGGGAGAGATGGCTGCTTTTTCAATACATAAAACTCAGGGGGGAAAAAATCACAAGGCACATAAAGAAACAAATAATCATAGCCCAACCAAAGGCCCAAAATAAATCTCTAGGAACCAATCCCAAAGACACAAATATCTATTAATATAGTTGCCTTAAAGAAGCTCAGTGATCTATAACAGAACAGACACAAGCAAAATTAGGAAAGCAATGTATGAACAAAATGAGAATATCAAGAAAGAGTTATAAACTATTAAAAAGAACCAAACAAATTCTGGAACCAAAGAATACAATAACTGAATCAAAAAATTCACTAGAGATTCAACAGCAGATTTAATCAAGCAGAATTAGCAAACCTGAAGACAGGTAATTTGAAATTATTGAGCCAGAGAAGCAAAAAGAAAACAGCATGAAGAAAAGTGAAGAAAGCCTAAGGGACCATGATGGGACATCACTCAGGACCAATATACACATTATGGGGATTTCAAAAGGAGAATAAAGGGACAGAGAGCCTGTTGGAAGAAATAATGGTCCTAAACTTCCCCAAACTGAGGAAGAAAGTGAACATCCAAACTCGAGCAACATTGTACTAGGTTGGATACCTGACAACTGATTGCGGGGAGATAGCTACGCTCCCAGCAAAAAATCAGATCCCTTAGGTAGGAGTTGTTGCAAAGGACAAGAAAATAATAGAAAATGGAAAATAATGGAAATAAAATAATACACAGAGATGAAGGTGTAGTTTTATAGATTTATAAAGATTATAGGCAAAGCAGGATGCTCAGGGGCTTTGGATCTCTCTGTCAATCACAAAAGGCCAAGAGTGAAGTTTTACATGGGCATTTATAGGTACAGTGATCAGTTGCCAGGGGTAACAGCTTTACATAATAACAGGTAGCTCCTCTTAGGTTAAAAGTTTTTCAAAAGGCTTCTTCAGATCTCTTAACTAACTCTATCTACGTGAACAAGTGGTTACAAAATCTTTCAAAGACTAGGTTCTAAGGTAAATTTATCACTTAACAGAAGGGTTAAACAGAGATATAGTGGCTCTGTATTTTCTTTATCAAGTTATTGTGTATTGAGACAGGTAGTCAGGAGTTTAAGCAGGAACTGTCCCTTGGGCTAATTGCTTTTAGCCACAGGTGTCTGTCTGTGGTTTGGGCATTCTTTGATCAGCTCTCATCCTGTGGCTCCAAGCAGACCTGCTTTGCCTTTCAAAGCAAGTCAGAACCACAGGTGCCGAGGAACGTGGCACCAACCTGGGAAACAGCTTCTACTTATCTTTGAGATGCCCTCCTGAGGTGAAACAGCTTTTGATATGCAAACTAACATGTTCACATATTCCTACAGGGCAAAGCTCTGCAAAACTCCTGGCACCATTTATGTCTCTAATGTAGTTGTATTATTTTATGGAGCAACACTGTGGCCATCCTAGAACAAAACCAATCTTACAGTTTTTAATTCTAATTTAATTATGGGGCAAGTTCCTGCGATATTATACTGCCATAAGTGTACCTACTTTTTATCAAAACTTTTAAAGGTTTGTTCATAATTGATATTGATCAATGGAATACTTTTCTTATATATCCATAGAAATTTGTTAAACCTAGCAATGTAAAATTAAATATCACCAATGTAAAATATAATGACAAGGTGTAAAATCAAAACTAAATATATATCTAGACAGTTGGAAGAATTCGGCTAACTAGCTTTGACAGTAGAGCATGGTGGGTAAAAGCACTCCTCAAAATCAGCCCAGACAGAATCAAGTCCCCACTCTACCCCCATGCCATGTCTGAATTTAGATGAATCACTTACCCTCTCTGTGCTGAAATCCCCCCCATCATTGTAATGGCAGCATGTACCTCATCAATTAGTGGAGACTAAAAAAGTTACCACATGCCTGTTCTTCACAGCCGTGGTGAGTACGTTGCAAGTACACTTTAAATAGTACACATTCACATATCAGAAACCTGTTAATAATAGAAAAAATTTAAGTAATATTTCTGAATGGGAACTAACAGTCGGTGGAAAATATTGCATGTTAGTTGACATTTTAAATGTAACCCATGCCTTGTGTTCCCCTGCAGGATCCTCTGGCTCTGAAAATAAATATCAGTCCGTGGGAACTGACAGAATGGCCCCCAGGGATCTGGCCATGGGAATGATCTTCTGAACACAGGCCATTCTTGGAATCCTGGAAAATTTCTGTCTCCTTTACCATTTCTTTCTTCTTTTAGTGAAGATTTACTTCACTCATTAAGGTCCACAGAGTTCATTATTAAGCACCTTAGAACAGACAAATCATTATTCCTTTTCTCTAGAGAAACTCTACAAACAGTGGCAGCTCTGGGGTGAAAAAATTCCCTCAGTGATTTCAGATAAAAACTACTTTTCTATGTTCACAGAGTGAGCAAGGGTGTGTTCACTGGCCCCACCTGCCCCTTGAGTGTCTTCCAAGCAATCACAATCAGTCCGAGGAACTCCAGGTGGGAATTCTAGGTGCTTCCAATTAGATTGAAAGCTCCTAATTATATTGGCTCCTCCATATTCCTCTGGTGGATCTCCCAAATTCCGGTAAATATTTTTTTTTTTTTTGATGTATGTGACTGACAAATGAAGTAACAAAAATATCACAAAGACAGAAGATTTGGGATACTGTTCTGCTGTTTATCCTGACAAAACTGGAGTCACTCCATGCAGCATTGTTTTATGTCTGGGGACCATGCCCTGGGCCAGTGGCTGCATGGTTTTCACTCTGTACAGGCACGTAACAGGTCAAGTACATACATATGACTAATGTCTCCCCAGATCCTTGCCTGAGGCCAGAGCTACCAAAACTATTCTTCTGGTGAGCACCTTTGTATCTTTCTACACTGTCTCCCACATCTTTCAAGTTCATTTGGCTGTTCGTAATAATCCCAGTCAGTTGACGGTGCCCGTCTCCGTGATAACCAATACAGGTTTCTCAACTGCCAGCCCCTTGTTCTTATGAGCAGAGACTCCAATATATCCAAGCTTTGCTTTGCCTGGGTAAATAATACCAACCCCAGATCCTCTCAGAAATATGTGGATTGTATGTGTTTTTTCAACATTGAGTTGTTTATTCACTCATCTTCATAAAACTGTAAACACAACTATGAAAGTCTCATTTCAAGATACTGACTATACACACAGATAAATGCATTTGTATAAGTATTAATATAAATGTGTGGATACGTGTGTATGCATTTGCATGCGTTAGTGACAGTCAGGTTATTCTTATCTATCAAGCAATAACATTGGAAAATTACACATTAAGTATGTAAAAATAATACCCATTACAACAATGGCAAATACTTTAACATAAAGTCTATTACATTTGATTTTTATATCACTATAGTAGGTGATTAATTGTTAATTTGTCTTTAAATTATCCAACTGAATATAGTCAAATTATGCTGTCTTTAATAGAAATGATTAGTCCATTTTTTGTTAAGTATCATGATCGATATATTTGGGATGTGCTCTTCATAATAACTTGCTTTATTTTCTTATTTTTTTAATTATCTCTTAGTTTTTGTTTTTTTTTATTGTTTGTTATTATAGGGGTACAGATGTTTAGGTTACATATGTTGCCCTTGCTCCCCCTTCCCCCCAAGTCCCAGTCCCAAGCGTGTCCATCTCTCGGATGGTGCACATTGCACTCTTTGTGTATGCATATATCTGTCCCCTCTCCCCCTCGCCCCTCCCCCTTCCCCCTCCCTCCCTACCCGACATCCAATAGATGCCATTCTTATATGTACACTTATGCGTTGTTCAGTTACTACCAATTTGATGGTGAGTACATGTGGTGCTTGTTTTTCCATTATTGGGATACTTCACTTAG
>RJWJ010018824.1:0-31104 GCA_004363605.1 Indri indri
TGCATTAGTATCACCTGTGGAATTTTTAACACATCCTGAATCTCTGTAGATATATTGACCTGGGGTTTTGGAATCATATGTTTAAAAAATCCCTCCCCCTCAAAATATTATGCAGAGAAGAGGGAGAGAGAGAGAAGAAGGAGGAGGAGAAAGAGGGAAATAAAGCACAAATAATAAATCAAACAGGGTAAATGCTGACAGCTGTAAACCTAGGCAAAGCATGTCAGCGCTGTGCTAGAGCTGGCATGAATTTGCTCATGGTTCTCTCTATATCTTCTCATTCCACGTCAGGGACTTCACACTGGTAGCTTAAAATCGGCTGTGGTGGGAGCATTTACCCCACAGAAGTCGGCAAATGCAAAAACGAAGGGCTCCTCCTCCCCATGAGCTTGATCTCTAGCACATCATTGGGTGTGTGGGTGGTCTTTGTAAAAATTACACACCCCACCCCAAACCAAACCAAAAATGAAGGAAAAATGCAGGTGCTCTTGTAGCGATGCTGTTGCAGCCTTCTTGGTGCCCCCCACACGCTGAGATGTGGCAGGACCACACCCCGATAGTAAGCCTCCTGAGGGTACGGACCATGTCTGCCTATATTCCCGCTATGTCCCCAGCATGTAGCCTGGTGCCACACGTACGAAGGACAGTAAGTATTTGTTGAATTAATGAGTGAAGTTTTCATTTTAAAACAATTTTATGCTGCCCGCGTGTTACCTTAATTTGGGATGAGTGGAAGCAATGGAAAATGAAAATACATAATTAATATTCTGCATGAAACTGCCTTTAGCGCCTGTGGGGACAAGGTATTTAACAAATGGAAAGTATAAGGTCCAAAATTAATCCCGTCTTAACCTCAGGAAATGCATAAGGGAAGAAAATTCACATTGCTGATTACACACTGGTACCTGACAGATAGAAATGAGATAATAAGTAGATATTGACTTCTGTTGAGGTGAACATCAAGATCTATTGACCTGAGAGGTAAATATTGACCGAGGTGAAGTCAAGGTCAATATTTGCCTCAAAGAACAGGAAATCTTAATGCTCACCAATATATAAAGGTTATATGTGAATTTTTACATACATCTTCCTGGCATCACATTATGAAAGCTCTATTATTTTCTCAAGCGATGCACAAAAGTCTGTTTTAAAAGTTTGAGTTTCATACAAATGGTGGCTTTAAGTAATAAGAATTCCTACTCTCTTCCCAATTGTTGACTTTTGCTGAGCCATCAGGTGAGAGAATTTGATATGGTCTGATTGTGGTACAGTAAAGGTTAACAAGAGTTTAATAGAACTCAAGCCATCCCTTAGGAAGGCACAAAGAACATCTTACCGAATCATCACGGTTACCAGTGACATTTTCTCATGACTATCTTTGTCAGTCATGACTTACAGTCTTTCTGTAACAACACATCTTAATCATAGAGTCCTAAGATTTTAAGCCTGTAAGGGTTATTCATCTAATCATTCGATTCTAATTTATTTCCTGAATTTAAACTCAACTGTATCAAAAGACGACCCTGGCCCAGTAAGCCTTGGTTATCCTGAGTCTCTAAACAATGTTTTCTGTAGGCTCCTGTGGAGGACAGGAAGGGATGAATCTTTCAGGGAGTGAACATAATTGCTCTTCATTCCTCTGTTCCTCAGAGAAGTCCCCATCACTGTTGCCGGAAACTCCAAACCATCTAGAACTTAATGTCTCCAAACTGCCAGTTCCCACAGTAACAGGGAATTCAGGCCAAGCCGAGAGGGATCTCCTCTGCAAAGCTCAGCGACCCCGTTACCTCCCCTGGGGTTGCCTCTGCTGGTACAGGTCTCGCTTAACCGGGAGCACTTTGCATGGAAGCATCCTTGCCTAGCTTTCCTTGTGACACCGCTCCTGGTTCATGAGGTCCTGTTTCTTGATCTAACTCAGTTCTGGGAGGCTCCTTGAGGCTCAAGACGACGCCCCACACCTCTTCATTTCTCTTTGGCACCCAAGGCAGCACTGACGGGAGTAGATGTTCGGGGAAGTGCTGAATGGTCAAGTGGGCGAGTGAATGCAGAAGCCCTCCTCCTTGTCTTCTTACTCTCTCCTACCTCAAGGCATTTGCAGAAATGTCAGGAGGAGGGGATTAACGGCACATATAGCCACCGCAAGGGTTTAAAAATCCCCACCCATACCCCCGCTCCGTCACGAGCTAGGCTCTAATATATGCATTGCCTGATTTTCATACATGCTGATTGCATAGCGATTTATTCTACAAGTGCCAAGGAGAAGAGTCACCCTCCGGACTAAATGTAAAATCTTTATTCTCACCAATGTCTAAATCATTGTTTTCTCGCGGCCGAGATCATGTGGCACACATTATTAATAGCTCTGGTCTCTCCACCACTTGACATAGCGCTCCAGCTGTCATTCTGTTCCCTGGCTCGTATGATTCTTGTACTGGTGAAGTGCCAGGCCCGGGCCCAGCCCATCAGTCACTGTCACCCACCACCCGGTGATGAATAGCCCGGCCGTTGCCGTGGCGAGGCCCGGGCTCTGATTCACACACGCCTGACTTTTACCAACTTCAGCACACCAGCTGGGGCCTGTCCCGGCTGCGGGAGGCCGCAGTGAACTGGAAATGGCACCGCCTCTGCTCCCCAACTCTCCCTCGGCCCTCCCCTCCAGATTAGTTAAAAATGAAACAAATCCTAATGTGATCATGTCACTAATTATGCATTTAATTCAGTTATAAGGAGCTAATGGCTCCCTCAGTGACAGCTTTTACTGCTAAAAGGCAATTCATTCCTGAAACGGAGAAATCTAATTACACAAAATGCTTCATCCTAATCCTTTCAAAGAATAATCTTATTTGTAGACATTAACATCCCAGATGCTGCTGCTGTTTGTCCATTATGACAGTGTTTGTCCTGAATAATGTATAAATAGCTCTTTCTGGACAGTTGCATGTCACTAAATCAATACAATTTGCTGCCTTCTGTTACATTAAGTCGGCCTGGGCAGGCTGGAGAAAATTAACCTTTTGTTTTCCTCCCCTCCCCCTTTCTCAAAGGGCCTTCAGAATTAGAAATGAGAAGAGGATCAAAGGGGCCTGGGGTGGGGTTGAAAGAGGACAGTGGAGAGAGAGGGAGAGAAGGAGTGAAGGGAGACAGGTAGGAACACGAACAGATGAACGGAACGGAGCTGCAAACAACAAAGAGAGGAAATGCCAGGTATAGAAATGCCACGAGAGGGACCACAAATGACAGGCAGGAGGAAATGGCAAACTTCCATGAAGATTATTTGGAATTACTCCAGCTGTGGACCGGACTGCAGCATCTTATGTGTTGACCCTTGGTCTCAGACTTCTTAATTCTAAATGATGCCTCCTCTGCCATGGTGCTTTGATGCGATGCAGAAAGCTCGTGGGGCGGGGGTGGGCCGTGACCACGTGCATCAGTGGACTGTGATGTTCTGGCTCAGAATCCCGTTTCTATGGAAAGCACGCAGGGCACCGTATGACCACAATTTATACTTATGTAATTTACGGTTTAACAAAGCATTTGCACGTAGATAATTTCATTTGATTTGCACAACCCTGAGAGGGAGACAGCAGGATTCCCATTTGAAAGGTGAGGAAATGGAGGCTAAATGACTTTTCCAAGGCGCTGCAGCTGGGACTCTATCCTCTATCTCTTGGTTTTGAGTTGAATCTTTCCAGTATTTTACTGCAGCTGACTCTTTGCGTACGCTAACCCTCTGATTATTCAGGAAGTTCTTATAGCAAGTGTGTTTTATATTTCATTGTAGGGCACCCCCAAATTTGTGTTCATGTACACACACACACACACACACACACACACACACACACACAGAACACACACACATTTTTTCCTGTATAAGACATAGGTAGGTGAGTTTTATTATGAAACTATTCAAAGATGGTAAGAGTCTTGGGTGTGCAAGTGTAATTTAATTTCTAAATACTATGAGTTCTCTTCTGAATATTGGATATGAGGTTGATGAAATCTTTCTTCTATTAAGGGCCACTTAGTAAATACTTTAGGCTTTGTGTGCCAACCTGTCTCTGTCACAACTTCTCAGTTCTGCAACTGTAAGACAAAAGCAGCTCTAGACAATAAGTAAACCAATGGTGGTGGAAGAGATGGCAGATTGGATTTGGCTGTTGGACAGTAGTTTGCAGACCCCTGGATTAGATAATATTATTTTTTTTTTTAAAAATTTAATCTGAAACAATTCTACTTGATTTGCAAGTTTTACCTTTTTTTCTTTCACATTTTTATTCTTTCTCCCAATCTGTGCTTTTTTCTCCTTAATATTGCCTTGTCAATAAAGAATAGGCATCTATTGCCTTCGTATAAACCCAGAGAAGTTTATAGTGTAGAAGTTCCTACAAATAAAAGCAAAATTGAAAAAGGGAAGTGAGCTAGAGTACATTATGCTCTCCTTATCCCTGTCCGATTTCTATTTAGAATAGTTCACTCTGACTGCTTTTGGTTATATGGGCCAGTATTCAGTTTCCTAGCTACATTATTGGCTGTTTTTTGGTTTGGGTACCAGGAATGGGATGAGGGAAGAGGGGTACAGTGTAGCTATTGAGGTTAGTTAGGTTCCGCTGTGTGAAACATCCAACTAAAAGCTTGTTTTGATGCTATTCGGCAAATAAAATAATTCACTGTAAGCCAGGCCTGTTTTAAAAGGGGGTTTAGACTGGCGAACCACTAGGATTCTGCATTGTAAGAGTGTCAGCTTTCAGATGGTTCTAAGGACAATAGCATAAAGAAGTTTCAGGGTGGAAAAGAATGTCAGGTAAGGAAACAAGTCAAGAACAAGATAAAAATCAAGGATACAGACATATATACTTACGTATTTGCTTCTTCAGCTCACAACGCACGAAAGACGTCAGATCCTTACTATAAACAATTTCTTGATTATCCGAAGCATGCAGCATGGCCTTGCCTAGAAGCCCACGGTGGCATACGTTGGTGTATACAAAAAGCTATTTTGGGTAGCATTTCAATCAACAATGGGAAAGAAAAAAAACGTTTAAAGTTGATCTTGAGAGCAAAAATTTAAAAAGGGGCTCAGAAAAATGGCAGAATAGTAAAGGCTTCAAGCTTGTCTTTGATGAAATTAAATGGGAACTCCCCTGTAATGGTGCAGAAGTGGCACGGCATTAGGGAGACCCTGTGGAAGACTTCAGAACATTCTTTGTTTTTGTTTTAGTATAGCTCTTTGTCTCGCATTATATTCTTTTACTCCTATGCTGAAGTATAATTTTTCTTGCTTCCTTCTTATTTTCATAAAAATATATGTGAGATAATCTATTTTGAAAGTAAGTCTCTACATGGCATTATTGGGGTCACTCTTGGGTAAAGCTTCAAGGTCTAGTTCTTGTATTACTGTACTCTCTTCCTAGGTAAAAGCTTGATTTTTGGTATCTTCTGCTTGTGAGTTGCTGGGTTTCTTTGGCATGAACTCTTTAGCATCAAAAAAGCCGTTATCAGGTCTTTGACTTTGCAGCTTCTACATTGTCTGACTTTCAAAACAGTTATTGCCAGTCAAGTTGACCCTATTAATAATCCCATTACTACTCGGAATATGAGATTTTAGAAGGAAAGTTAATCAGTCAGTTGAGGCAAATGTTAATCTCAGACATAATCATCTATTCTCTAGAAACAAGCAGGGCTTCTTTCATGGTATCTGGGCTTATTGTGGAAAAGGAAGTACCAAAGGGTGAGATGCAGAACAGAAAGTATTATTTCTGGAAAGTAATTTATTTGGGGTGCCCATTTAAAGCATCAGGGCCAATGTCACTGAAGAGGGCTCAGATTAGCTGATCTGGTTGATTGGGTCTTAATCCATCACTGCTTGAGCCCCTCCAATGTGTTATCACCAGGGATTTGTCTGGCTACATATGATTTCACACATCTGTCATCTAAATCACAGATCCAAATGCAAAGTCCAGCACCAGGAAACGTCACAGGCATTTGTGAAAATCCTTGGAGGAACTTGGGACCATAAATCAATGGATGGATTACAGTTCAATAGTACGACCTTCTCATTTATGATGAAATGATGTTGTCCACATGAATGCCTAGGTATTATGGCAATGAAGCTATAAAGATGTATTTGAGAGTGAGTCTCTGTGGTTCTTCCTTACACCAACCGCTAAGTGCCATCTCCGAGAAAAGAACCTTTTTAATTAAGACCAACCTGAAAAAAAATCAGAAACCGTATGAAAGCTTACTTGGCACTGTCTTTGTAAATGGGCCAGACAAGTTCACTTCTATTTTTCTTTTTAGATGGGATAGTGGTAGTAGTGATGGTGGCAGAAACAAATATCTCTTCGATATTTGCTATAACTGTGCGCTATGTGAAGGCTTTATGTGTATTAGCTCAGGAAACTGAGGCTCAGGGAGAGAGAAATCGCATGCCTGGTGTATATTGCTAGAGAGTGGCCTGACCCAGGATTTGAACCTGGGTCTTCTCGACTCCAACCTTGTATCTCGCCACAATGTAAGGAAAGCTCATATCACAGCTGACTGCTTTATTTAATAAGCAAAGCAAGAGAGTTAGAATTTCCCAATATATCCCATAAAGCGAGAGCTTTGTCAAGTTGAATGTTCTGTTTGTTGACTCTGTGCATTGCAGAAAACATCTGGGGTAAAAAGAGTCACTGTGAGTGCCCTTGGCCATGACCCAGCTTTCCCATTTGCCCACTGAGCATGCCCAGTGCAGCACCATGCCATGGCCATTGGCAGGAATGAGTTAAAAGCCAACGGGCCTACCGTACACGAGACACCGCATTCCAGGAGCCATCTTGCCTTGGACAGTGGAGAGTGTTAAAAATTCCCAACAGGATCATATTTGACCCAAACTTTCTCATCACTCTGGAAAGCAAGATAAAATAAGAAGACAAAGTAGCACAAAACAAGAACCACTCACTTCACGAACCTAGAATTGTTGTGTTACAGGCATCTGTCTGGCATCATCCTGCTGGCAGGATCTAGAAACACTGTCCAGTCAACTCTCGGGACGAGGGGACTGTATGAAGTGATTTTAATGCTCTTGTAATAGTTAGCTTCCCTGGGAATAAGAAGATTCATCCCTTTAATACTTGCCATAATTGGAAAAATAAAATTTTTCTGGGCTGAGATTGAAGCGTAACAGGCCGAAGAAACTTTCTGATGTTTTCGCAGAAGGAAAATTTTACAGACTTTAATTCTTTGATCTCATAAAAATATTAATGTTTCATGGAAGTCTATTCATGTATTCAATGTAAATGTCTTTGAATATTATTTCTCTTTTCAAGATGAAATATAAACTTGTGAACTAATACTTGAAGATGATATTTTTTGAATGGATGTTGTCATTTTAAAGACCTTTTATTTAATTAACATAGTTAACATTTATTAAGCCTTTATTATGTTTTCAGTACCATGCTAAGTGCTTTCTGTGCATTATCTTGTTTATTTCTCACAGCAGTCCTGTGATGCAGCTGTATCATCGTTCCATATCAGAAATGAGGAAACTGAGGCTCCAATAGTGTAGGTAGCTTGCCCCAGGTTATCTACCTACCTAGTGGCAGAACCAGTATCTAAACTCAGATCTGGTTGGCTTCACAGCCTTTTCTCTTACCCACCTTCTCTTGCCTTTCAATATCTGAGAAAATTAATATCTGTGAAAGGATGAATTTTGAAAGCGATTGTAGGGCTCATAGATGTTACATAGCTGAGCAAAAGCTTGGACGTCACTGATAATCTTTATTTTCCTAATGGATAAGTCAAGATAGGGGATAATGGCTATGTCAATATGACATTAGATGCCTGTGTCAATTCAGTCAAATATCCAGTCACATAAATTGTTTGGCATCAAACAGAAAAATAAGTTGATTAACCCAAATTTTCACTTTTCAATTGTTCGTTCTGGCATAAAGAACTCGACCCTAGACCAAGGATCAAGCTCATATAACAAATGCATTGTAAAACTGATAACTCGAATGTTTTGGATGTCTACGCTATGCATGTACCCTGCTTAGTTATGCTGCTGAAAGTGAGAACCACAATCCTCCCCCCTTTATTTAATCCAGAGGCTACACAATGTCAAATAGCTTGACAGTTTTGTCCTAACTGAATTGAATATAGAGACTGTCAAAATCGGCTTTGCTCCTTTGGGGCTGCAAGACTTCCTTGAAAACAGGCAAAGTTAGCTTTGAAGTAGCCATGCTTTCTTGCATAATCACTTCTCTAACTGCATCAGCTTTTGTCAGCTCCAACCTCTCTGAGTCTGTTGTCATAGCACCAAGAGGTTCAGCAGACTGGAAATGTTCATTTTTCTATATAGGTAGGGTGATCCTAGAATCAGTCCTCATGTGTTTCACTTTTCCTCTGTGCAGGGCAGTCAGGATGGTATATGTGCATGATAAAGTAAAATCAGATCATTGCCCCTTTTCCATCACTGCCCCTACCCCCCAAAGATTATTGTTATTGGGGCTGATTTAAGAGACGGAGTACACGCAGCTCAGTGTTCAGATCTTGTGTTGGCCTGACAGTGCTGGCATCCATGAAAAGCATGGCTTGACCCAGACACGGAGGCGGTCTGATGTAGAGGCTATCGACAGGAATCAGCTTGAAAGCCCAACACGCCTTTTCCGGAGTCACTTTTCATATTGCGATGGCAATTCACACGTACTTGCCCTGTGGCACCATCAGGCATTAGGAGAGAGCCAGGAAACCTGGAACTCAGACATTATGGGAAAATAAAAGGAAGTTATTTTATGTTGTTCAATAATGTTATATTATTTTCTTTGTGATGGGCTAATTCATATACTCTGCAGAAGACTATTTATGAATTAATGGCTTGGGATTCCAAATTTAACTTAAAAAATATGTAACTTAAGCTGATGGAATGAATTTGTAATTCAAATGAGTATTTTGTACATTTGCCCAGAGTCTTTAAGTCAATGGGCTTAAAAAAGCAAACAAAAACTTCTCCAATCATTTTAATAACATTCTCTTGGCTATAATACTTCAAGTAGTATGACCAGAAGTGACATCAGCAACTCAATTACACTCTTATGGTAGCCTAAGGTATTCTTTGAGCTGAGATGTGCCACCCATATTTATCTTTCTGATGCCCTTTTCGCCATGTAAAATATTTCCAGGGAAGTCCTTTGTTTGGTTTGATTTTCTCTCTTTAATCCTGCTCATTTTGTGCAGATAGAATTTTAGGTTGAGCTTATTCCTTTAATTAATTTATGATAAAATGATTGTTTTTACAAAAGACAAAGAAGGTGAATGTCTGAGGAAAACATTGGATCAGGCTCAGAAAAAAAGCAGCATGAAATTTTCGTGACCATTGTGTTGAGGGCACCGGGATAGCTTCAAGCTGATCTTTTAACTTTAAGAAATCTGGAATTCAAAATACAGTCATGATGCATCTCTTTTAACTATTACCGCCCGACCCCTTCTGGCAGGTTCAGGATCTGGACTCCTGAAATTGGCAGCATGTCATTATCTTTAAATTCAAAGCACTCAAACTGTAGTTCATAGAATGTTAGAGCTGGAAGGAAACAGGTGTTTCAAACCCCATCTGCCATGGGTAAGTAACCTTGGTCCACGGAGGTTAAGTTAGTAGTCTGAAGTATACAGCTTGCTAATGGAATGCAGATATTTTCATCATGTCCCCTGCTTCTATGGCTGGCTCAGCCTGGTGATGTCAACTTATTTATTGGCAGGGCATTGCCCCTTAAATATGCTCATTCATTCATGCATTCATCAAAGCACCTAACGTGTACCATGCAGTGTGCAAAGCTCGGGGATATAGATGAGAAGAGACAAACCCCCTAACTTCATGGAGTTGACTATTCTAGTGAAAGAAGATAGGAGGTAAATAAACGAATAATACAATATTAAGTAGTGATTAATATTCTAAATTAAAAATAGAGTTAGATGTTAAAAAGACATAGGCTGAGAGGAGGACCATTTTAATAGCATGGCTGGAGAAAACCTAACTTGATCAGAAGGCATTAGATCAAAGACCTGAACGAGGTAGGGGGTGCCAGCTATACAGGCATTTAGGGGAAAAGTGTTCCATGAAGAAGCAACAAGTGCAAAGGCCCTGAGGCAGGGTGTGCTCGTCCATTGCTTCTTCAGAATTTCTTTTCTGACAGATCCTTATTTGGGTATCTGTATACTTTACAGCCACTGCACATGAGCCAGAGGTCTCCTGGGAGGAACTGGAGCAGGACCAAATTTTGGAATCAGATACGAAGCGATATTTGCTAAAGCCCTTGATATTTAGTCAGGCAATGTTGGACAGATGGGCTTGATTGTGTGTCAGTAGGAGGGAAAAGAAGAGAAAGAAAAATGCCTTTGGGAGATAGATATCTTTTCTGGCTACCAGTGATAAGAAGTTCACTTGAATGTCTTGCCACTAAATAATATTAAACTTCAATACTGTGATAGGGACCTTTATTTAATTAATTTGTTTACAATTGATTCCAAAATAATGTCTTAGACTTTTAAAGGTCCTCTGGGACTGTGAGCACCCATGACATATTGATAACTACCTTCTCCTCCCAACACTCAGTGCACACACAGTACACGCATTCGTCCAGTGAGTATCTGAGAAGGTAAGAACAGGCTTCCCATCAGCGCCAAGCCTCCTCAAGCAGAGGAGACATGTCATCAGAACTTGGGGCTTGTTCCACTAGATAGGGGAGGGGATGAAAAGGGAAATTGGAGAAGGCTAAATCCTAAATTAATCCTGAGGACTGAAAACCTTCTTCCACCTAGTAACATCCAGAAAAAATGAAAATTTGAAATATCAAGCGACTAGAGTTTAAAGAGGTTATCCTAACTTTCAATTCTGATTGATAATTTGAGGAAGTCTGCTTTTGAGTTATTCTATACACTGAATAATATCCCTCCAAAATTCATGTGTTGAAGCCCTAACCCCCAATGTGACTACATCTGGAGATAAGAGTCTTTAGGAAGTAATTAAGGTTAAACGAGGTCATAAAAATAAGGCCCTAATCTGATAGGACTGTAGATTTATGAAAAGAGGAAGCTCCACCATGTGAGGACACAGTGGGAAGGCAGCTGTCTGCACGCCAGGAAGAGACCCTCAACTAAACACAACCGTGCTGGCACCCTGGCCTTGGATTTCCAGCCCCCAGAACGATGAGAACATAAATTTCTGTTGTTTAAGCTGCGTGGTCTGTGTAATTTTGTTATGGAAGCCTGAGAAGATTAAGACAAATTAATATCTCGGTAGCTACCCTATGATCCAAATTAATATTCACACCAAATGCTGGAGTACACAAATCTGGATCTGGGGGACTCTTAACAGTCTGGCAGTTTAGGGTCACTGTTCCAAACTTCATGGGTTTCTATGTCCTCACATCTACAAATTAAATTGAGAACTAAGGATTTAGCTAGGCTTGCTCTGCCATGTCGTTTCTAATTAGCTTTCCTCACCTCTGTCACTAACCAGCTATGCGAACTCGGGCAGGCCACTTAACCTCTCTGTTCCTCAGTTCTCCCACCATGGGAGGGTTTGTGAAGGCCAAATGCCATCAGGTCTATGAAAGCACTTTGAAAACTCCGAAGTTTTAGCTAAAGGTGAAAGTACTAAGTGTTCGGTAGATGCACATTCTAGTCACTGAGTTTGGAGGGCCCCTGATGTTTGAAGCCAGGGCTCCGCTGGAAATGGTAACAACCAGCATTTGCTTGGTGCATTCAGTTATTCCCAGACGCTACCACACTGATTATTCAAGACAGAAAAGCCTTGAAAACAACACTTCAGAGGCCTAGGAAGAGAGACTCTCCTTCATTCGACAGAAGTGGTCAGAATGCACTTCTAGTTGCCTTGTCCCTGGGCTCTATGGACAGCCGGGGCTGGCCTGTGAGGTCAGGCAGCAAGCCTCCCCAGGCTGTGGAGGCCGGCCACCCCTCCATCATTGTCAATAAGCGAGATGGAGAGACCTGTACATCATTTCATTTACTATTGCAATGATTACATAGCTCATTGCCTTCCCATTGTTTCAGTGATAGATTTAATTAACTTCCAATTAATCATAGAGGGTGATATTTAATGCTCAGCCCGGCACCGTGCACAGTGTCACAGACCAAAGAATATATTCTGAAGGCTTCAGTAATCAAGAGGTCATGGAAGATAGATGTTCTTCACTGAAGGAGAGGGAAGATAAATCTGTGTGTCCAGACCACTCTGGCTAACTGTTTTAGGATAATTGTTTTGCATCCAAATGATAACTTTCCATAAGGCCCAACCATGCACAGCACAGGAGAGATAGATGGAAGGAGAGAGAGATAATAGGGTTACAATATGGAGAATTCACTTGGCTGTAATTCCCATCTGATGTCAACCAGGCTGCGCTCACCAGGGAATTCCGCTTGGATCTGCAAGAGTGCACATGCTACGGAGGGTCTAGCTCAAGGCTTTTGGCTGGAGAGGTGCTCTGTAAATCTTCATCCAGTGAATGAGGAGGGAGGCCCAGAGATCTTGGTTAGGTAATTTTTTTGTTTTTGACAATCATGAGGGCATACTGATATTGTGCTCATGATGTGACCCCATGTGTTTCTGTCATCTGTTTCTTGGTAAGGTGTGAGACTTGCATGTCTGAGCAAGGGAGAGCTCAGCTCCCTAGGTTTGGCAGTGGAGGAATCTCTCTCCATGCTGAGTTCCCCAAAAAAGCCTGAGCCACATCATAGAAGGTTTCTGGGTTACAGCCCAGGCATCTGAAATGTTTCTAGTGACATGGATCAGAACCCTTGAGGAAAGATTCTACAAAAACGTGTCGTACTTGGGAAATTGGTTATACGCCTCATACTTACATTCACATTCAGGCAATGGTTTGGTAACAAATGATAATATAGATGAAAATCCTTTATTCTTTTGTTTATTAATCTATTCATCCATTCACAATTACATGCTAAGCATTTTTATATCAAGAAACTAGTCATTTCTATATTATTTCAAACAATCTCCAGAACAGTAAAATCTGAGATGAAAGAAACAATACAAACTGAACTATAAAGTCATTGTTAACAGAATTGGACCTGGAGTGATATTATAATCTTTGGAAAATATGTGATTACTATTAGAATAGTTATCATTGGAGTGAATAAAGTCCCTGATAGAATATAAAATGTTGTCTGGGTATGTGTATATTTTTCGAAGAATGTATCCGCGGCTCTAAAGTGGTCGCGTGATAGTGAAAAGTTAAAAATCCCAGTGTTCCAGTCTTTTACGCCAAGGAAGTATAATACGTCTGTGTCAATTTGCATGACATAAATGACTATTAACTGACTCTGTAGACTTGCATAATCCCTTGTTTTCAGAAAAATAAGATGTGACCTTATGTTTGGCATAACAAATTTATTTAGGGAAATTTTTCTCAGTTAACTGTTCAGAATAAGATTTCAGGTTAGGGTACACATAAGCCAGGTTTTGGAGATGCTGTTTGCTTTATGTCTCGGGAGAGTTGCATCTGACAAATAACGTATTTAGTGCCTTATTGTTGGAGTGTGTGTGTGTGTGTGTGTGTGTGTGTGTGTGTGTGTGCGCGCGTGTGCATCCACACTGCGGGATCCAAAGCTTTAGGAATAACTTGATAATGGGATTAGAGCATGGGAGGTCAATGCTGTTCACTTTGCCGCATACACTAGGAGTCAAATGCAGAATGAAAGGTGCATGCCTGGTTTTATGATGGAGACACCCTCCTCACTTTGCAGTGAACAAATTGGAGATGGAACAAGAATGAACTCTTGTATCATCTACCCGTCCTTCCAGTCAAGAGGTTGACATCCGAGCAGGGCCGTGAGATTACAGTCATGACCCAGTATAAAAGAATGAGGGACATTTGGCACTCTTGTTTCAATCCTGGTCATAAAAATGCATTAAGTTTGGCGTGAGTTTCTGTTCTTGTTGAAAGTGTCATCGCAGGAAAGCAGAATCAAGAGAAGCCCCCAGAGGATTCCCTGGAATATATCACAACGTGTACCTGGTTTGCTCTCTTTAACTAGGACTTGAGTGATTTCTCCTTTTGATCAAAGGAGGCCACTAGAGTGTACCTATTTGGGCATAAAAATGAAGATTCCCTTTCAAGACAAACTACTTTTCTAAAGAAGAGATGGAATGCTGGCTGTGTGAATATACTCTAACCACTGCCTCTTGGGTAACTGCCCAAGGGAAACAGCAGCAGAAACCTACATGCATCGTATAATCTATCAGGGAAAATAATGCAATGTACCAAATTGTTCTATTAGCTCCCAGCCTCTCTTCTAGGCACTGTGCTGTTTCCTGTAGGAACCAATGCGACCCGATGCTCTGTGCCCTCGGCAGACCTTTAGTGCAGACCTTGGTGCAGCCTCCCTCACAGATCACTTTTCCCTTTTCTTCCTGACAACATTGTCCAGTTTTCTGTTTCATTTCCTTAGGTCCCTGATATCTTCTGTTCATTTGATCATTTTATTCCTATGGAGGAACATATGCGTGCTAATGGTTTGATGCCTTTTAACATATTTGCATTTTGGCAGTCTTTTCAGAGAAACCCTGTCTTAGCTCAAAGAAATGAATGTAAGTGTAGTAAATCTCAGTTTGTTTCAGAGGCTGAGCTATTTGGGAGTGTGACAGAGGAGGAATGGAGAAACTAAATCATATTGTATATGCAACTGTGTAGTTTGTTATATATATATTTCCAATTTTTAACTGGTGATCAAGGAGGTATAATTCTTTCCCAAACTGTCCAACTACATTTGTCTATAAATAAAAATAGGAATTTTCATGGTATCTATCCTCTAATGACTTTTCATAGACTCCATATAATGTGGAGTGAGGCTTTGTAATCCTTTCTTGATCTCGGCATTCATTCAAACCATATTTATTGAGTGTCTATTATGTGCCAGACCTAGTGGTGGGTGCTGAGTGGGAGGAGAGACGCAGAAGAGCAAGAGTGGAGTGGCCACGTATGCTCTGCTAGGAAATTTGTATTAATATTTTTCATTGAGAGTGATGGGAAGCCTTTCTAGGGTTTCAAGCGGGGCAACAGCCCAACTAGATTTTAATTTAAGAACATTTACTCTGGCAGAAGCATAGAGAGTAGATTGGAGTAGACAATGAATCATTCTTTAATTATCAATAACTTTCAGCATCTCATACAGCTAAACTTCTACTCTGGAGGAGTAAGTGGATATAGAGAAGAGCAATAGATTAACTTTTTCTCATATCAAGAGCCCACATTGCATACTCTTCCCTCAACCGTATACATTACCCAATATGAAAAGCATGGTCTGTTGGCTATAAATGCACAGAAAAATATTTTTAATTTACTATCGTATGAAGGCTCATATACTACTTAAAAATCATCGATGAATAAACAGTATTTTTCATGGCTTGGTGATACAATTAATTTGTGTTCATTTTTGGAAATTTAAAAATACAGAAAATATTTTAACATCATAATTGTAATGATGATCCTTTCAATTGTTTGAAATAGTTTGAGGAGAACTGGTTTTATTTCTTCCTTGTAAGTTTAGTAGAATTTGACAGTGAAGCTATATGGCACTGGGCTTCTCTTTGTTAGGAGATTTTTATTGCTGATTCAATCTTGTTACTTGCTATTAGTCTGTTCAAATTTTCTGTTTCTTCCTCATTCAGTCTTGGTAGGTTGTATGTGTCTGGAAATTTATCCATTTCTGCTAGGTTTCCCAGTTGGTTGGTTTATAGTTGTTCATAATAGTCTCTGATGATCTTTTGAATTTCTGTGGTGTCATTGTGATGTCTCTTTTTTTGTTTCTGATTTATTTCAATCTTCTCTTTTTTTCTTGGTTAGTAGTCTCATTAGCAGTCTACCAATTTTGTTTATCTTTTCAAAAACCAACTTTGTGTTTTTTTGATCCTCTGTATTTTTTTTGTCTCTATTTTATTTAGTTCTGCTCTGATCTTTAGTCTTTCTTTCCTTCTACTAATTCGGGTTTTGGTTTATTCTTACTCTTCTGTTTCCTTGAGGTGCATTGTTAAATTATTTGTAATCTTTCTACTTTTTTGATGTAGGTGTTTACTAATATAAACACCCCTCTTAGCACTGCTTTTATTGTACTCAATAGGTTTTGGTATGTTAGGTTTTGATTTTCATGTTTTTCAAGAATTTTTAAAATTTTCTCCTTAATTTCTTCCTTGACCCAATGGTTATTCAAGAGCATGCTTTTTAATTTTCATGTATTTACATAATTTCCAAAGTTCCTTTTGTTAATGATTTCTAGTTTCATTACATTGTGGTCTGAGAAAATACTTAATATGATTTCAGTTTTTAAAAATTTGTTGAAACTTTTTTGTGTCCTAACGTGTGGTGTGTGTTGGAGAATGTTTCATGGGCTGATGCAAAGATTGTGTATTCCATAGCTGTTGGATGAAATGTTCTGTTAAGTGTCTATTGGGTCCATTTGGTATAAAGTGCAGTTTAAATCCAATGTTTTTTTGTAAATTTTCTGTTTAGATGATCTGTCCCATGCTGAGAATGGGTGTCAAAATACCCAATGATTATTGTATTGGTGTCTTTCTCTCCCTTTAGATCTAATAGTATTTTGCTTTATTTATCTGGGTGCTCCAGTGTTGGGTGCATATATATGTTTAGAATTGTTATATCCTCGCTGAAATGATCCCTTTATTGTTATATAATGCTCTTCTTTATCTTTTTCTTTCATTTTTTTGAGACAGGGTCTTGCTTTGTTGCCCAAGCTGGGGTGCAGTGGTGCGACCATAGCTCACAGTAGTCTCAAACTCCTGGGCTCAAGTGATCCTCCTGCCAATGTGCTGGGATTATAGGTGAGAGCCACCACACCTGGCCTCTTTGTCTCTTTTTATGATTAAATCTGTTTTATCTGATACACGTATAGCTGCTTCTGTTCACTTCTGGTTTCTGTTTGCATGGACTATCTTTTCCATCACTTTACTTTCAGTCTATGTGTCTTTACAGATGAGATAAGTTTTTTTTGTAGGCAGCATATAGTTGGGTCATGTTTTTTTATCCATTCAGCCAGTCTAAATTTTTAAGTGGAAAGTTTATTTTGTTTACATTCAAGGTATTGATCTGTGAGGGCTTATTTCTGTCATTTTAGCAACTGATTTCTGTTTGTTTTGTCTAACATTTGTGGTTTTTGTTCTTTCTTATTGTTTATCATCATGGTTTGGTAGTTTTCTGTAGTGGTAGTATTTGAGTCCTTTCTCTTCCTTATTTTTGTGTTTGCTTTCAAAGTATGTGAATATTTTAAACCTCTCCTACATTTTGCTAAATTTTAGAAAGTAGAACCAATTTACACTCCCATCAATGTCAGTTAGTACAAATGAAGGATAGTGCTCTTCTCACTGCACTAATACCAGCATGAGGTATTAGAATTTAGATAATTTTGTTAATTTGGTAGGTGAAAAATATTACTTTTAGTCTATAACAATTTTTTTCCTCTATCGACTATCTGACATTTATTGTGGATGTGAAATATAATCACTTGTGCTTAGTCAAAAGATACTACAGTTTGAAAGCCTTTTGTAATTTTTGAGTTTAAATTTTTTTTCATTCTCTTCTAGAAATTCTATTGATACTGAAAAAACAATTTTTCCCTAGTCTGGCTATTTTGTATTCTCTGGATCTTTTAAAATCTTATATGTTTCAACATTTCTGTTCCTCTTCTTTAGCAATTAATTTTTTTTTTGTACTTTCTTGTCTGTCCTGGGTGACTTTGAACAATTAATTTTACATGCATCTTTGTGGGGGAGCCTCTACTTCATAAACAGCATTTTAGCAAGAGCTTTTTCTTTTCCTGTCAAAATCTTTGAAACTTTCTGCTTTATTTAATTTTTTCTTTTTTCTTAGAGCCCTATGTAATTGCTCAGAATTTAAGGACACTTTTATCTTGGATCTTTTGTCTCAAAATGATATCTGCTTTCCAGCCATCTCTTATTCCACTCTTACTGTGTGACTTCTCTGAGTTGTGCTGTCTTTGTTCTGCCCCACCAAAGCCTTTAGCTCCCTGTGAGTGTTCCAGGTAGGAATTTTTAATAAGAGGAGCCAGTTACTGAATGCAAATTGAAGCAATTTCTATTCCTCTTTGTTATGGGCTGAATAATGCCCCCCTACCAAATTCATATGTTAAAGCCCTAACCTCTAACACCTCAGAATGTGACTATATTTAGAGATAAGGTTTTAAAGAAGCAATTAAATAAAAATGAGGTCATAAAGGTGGGCCCTAATTTAATATACTGCTGTCTTTATAAGAAGAGGAGATTAGAACATAGACACAAACACAGAGGGAAGACCATGTTGAAGGCACAGAGAGAAGACAGCTGTCTATAAGCTAAGGGCCTCAGAAGAAACCAAACCTGCCGCACTCTACTCTTGGATTTTTAGCTTCCAGAATTCTGAGAAAAAAAATTCTGTTGTTAAGCCACCCAGTCTGTGGTTCTGTGTTATGGCAGCCCTAGAAAACTAATTAATACACTCTTAGTGAGTGGAAGGGCAAGCTGAGATTTAACTAGGACAAACCACGGATGCTTCTCTTTTCCATGGAAAAAGAAAACCAAGAGTAAAGTTTCTCAGCCAAAGGAATATCAGCACAGACTTATGAAGTGAATGTAATGTTTTCTTTCTTTAAAAAAGTACACATTCCGAAATGATGAAAAAGAAGACAAGAATTTTGAACAAAAAAAATAAAGAAATCCTGACCTAAATGTGAGGTTTTGGTGATTGATAGACCCCTAGTCTCTAGAACTTCTGTAATCACTAGAAATGTATGTTTATTATGGTAAATCATAAGAGATTTATGGATTTCATCCCCAAATCTGAATTTAGAGCACCTTGATTTAAGGTAAATTCCTGTCTTTATCTACCCAATGCTGCAGTCACTGAATACTGAGCTGGCCTAAAAAACTTCGCAGTATAAATATGTCATGTTAGTTATCTTGTCCAGGTTATTGTGATGTGTAAAGGCTGATTTTATGAATATGGTGCCAAAATACGCTCAGCTTTATTGGCCCTTTTATCTTTAGGTGATGAGAGTTATTAATAAGCACCTTATCCTCCTTCAGCTAAAACATTATGGATTTTTCCAGAAAAGAGGAAATGTATCCTTGCCTTTAAAGAAACACTATGAACCCTTACTAACAATAATTATGACATCATACATTTTTATAGTGCTGAACAATTTGTAGAGTGCGTTAGGTATGCCTGGTTTCCTTTCGTCCTCACCATCCTGTGTCAGAGGTATAATTTTCTTCATTTCTCTGATTTCAGAGAGGCAAAATGATTTTCTAAAATCACATGGTTGGTTGGTTGGTGATTTTGTTAGAACTCCAATCTTAAGCCTACTGTTTTGTTTTTTTTTCACAATTACCTTTTGAGGTAAAATCTTTTGTTTTTCTTTCTTCTCAGTAATGGTCTGGAGTCCAGAAATGAAGAACACAAGCCATGTTTTTGGCATTCCAACTGCAGTTATGTTCAGTTTGGGACTGGTGCAATGGTAGCTAAGTGGGGTGGTTAGGGGTACTGACTTGGGGTCAGGCAATCCTTGAACCCTTGTCACTTAGCAGCTTTGTGAACTGGGGCGAGTCACTTAATATCTTTGAGCCCTGGAGTTCTCATCTGTAAAATGGGGAAAAGTACCTCATCATCGACTTGTTCTGTGTGTCATACCCGTAACAACCTTATATAATTCACCACCAGTGTGTGTCGTGGAGGCATTTAACGCTGCTGGTTCAGCATTAAATGCCTCAATAGTGTATTTTAAAAATGCAATAGTTTATAGTAACTTTGCAGTCAGACTTAGGTTGGGTATTATCACTAATGAAGCAGAACATGCTTTCTTAACATTTTTTCCCTCATCAGAGAGTCTCTCAAATTTGCTAATCCACCTAAGTAAGAATATATTAAGGGAAGGAAGGGATCTCAGTTCAGTAACTGAAACTCCATATTAAAAGAAGGATCTGTATATGGGAAAACTGGTCGTGGGATTAGGTCAGAGCATTTCTAGAAATTTTGGAGAGAAATAATCTTAATTTTTATTACCTTACATGGTCTCTTATCTCTGGTTGGCCCCTTTCTCCTTAAGATGTATTCTGTGGGGGAAAAGTTCAAATAAAACATTTTTCAAGAATTCCAACTCCAAGTGGAGAGCAGGATAAGCAATGTCCTGTGAAACTTGGGGTGGTGGTGAACCCCAGCCCACAGGCCTCTCCTCTTATGTTGCCTTTGCATTTTCCCAAAAATCTGTGGTAACATATGACATATTTTATTCCTAACTCTAAAATACAGTTTTGTTTCTCTGTTGCCTTGTGCCGAGTGTTCTCCCCATTATGGAATAATCCATTTTTAACCATGGTATTTACATTTCACCCTGCAGAAAATTTTATCTCTTATTTGAAATATGCTTTTCACAGCATCTAAGTTTAACAAATAGACTGAGGACAGAGGTAAAGAGGTTACTGTAGGTCAAGGTGCGAATGGAAAATGCACTAGCTAGGGCACCAAGTTCCAATGATTAGAACTTAGAGAAAAGGACACATTTATTTAATGCAGAGCACCTGGTTTTGTCATATTAGGAGAAGGTTTCAGACTCTGTCGATTAAACATGAAAGACAACACTAACATAAAACACAGGAACCAAAGATTTTTGTATTATTATTGGCAATTTTGTGTATTGGGGAATATGGAGTGTTGGAGGTTTTTTTGAGGGGGGTAAACAGAGACATCGTTGGAATGTTAGATAATGATATTAGGGTTTCAGGTTTTGAAACCCAAGTGTATTAATTAGTTCAATGGATAGTCTTTTCCCCTTTAGTATAGACAGCGCTCAGCACAGAAGAAATAGAGACATCACAAAACATTGCCTTTTTTATAGAATTATATGAGGTAGGACATTGCCTAATAGAGTGATTTTCCCAGTTTTCTGATTACCTATGGTATTCACAGAAAACTATCTGATGTTGTGGAGATAATACTACATTGGACTTAGATTGGCCAGAGGGAGCCCTCGGTTTTCTTGAAAGAAGGGATTTAGATGATGCCAAGTGAATAAATTTATTTCCAGCAGCAACAGAGTACAATACTGAACTTGAATTAAAGCAGCTTCATTTCTAGAAAATATGTTCCTTCTCTGATAAACCATTTCTCTCTCTGATTAAGAGACTAGAATAGTAAGCTGGGAGGATCCGGGTCAACCTCCCAGGAGCCAAAACAATAACTCAATTAGAAACAGGTGAGAGCTGAGTTGAGCAGGTGCCGTCAATCCCTGCTCGGTTAGATGGAACTGACGATGGCGTTTGGTATGGCTTTGCCTGACAAACAGTTAAAGTTCTAAGAGAAGGAAAAAAAATAGACACACATACACCTTTGTTCTCAAAGTCAAATTCATTGTGATTACTTGCCCAAGACTCCCTGGAGAATCCCAACGGGATGAAGACCTGCTCTACTATTTTGAAAGATAGACTTCTGGTCAATGTAGCAGCAGTTCTGCATGGTTGCTTTTATCAGCAATTTATTTGATAACAAACTTAGTTACCAAGCGCTGCACTTCCTCTCTCTTGCCTAACCCATGGAAAAATCCAATTGGTTTTCAATTGCTCCTTTTGGACTGAATTTGTTCAAGAAAATATCTTTACCCTTCAGTGAGCAGGAGGAAGAGAGCATTTTGGGATGAGGGATGGAGAGAAGTTAAAAACCAAGGCAAGAGGAGACTACAGTTGGAAATTATGTGTGGTCATTACTTGGGCCTGTGCCTATAGGGATTCTGGGGTAAGCTGGTTAGTCCAAATGTGGTCCCAACACATAGAAAATGCATTTGTAGGAAAGTTTTTCTTTTTCCCACGGGCTTTTATACAATCCCAATATCACAACCCAAGCAGCCTTGCCTACGTCATCAACAGAAAGCTGGAGCATGTGTTGCTGACCTCTTCTCTTTCAACTCAACCAAGCATTATTTTTATTTTCAGATTAGCCCAATTAAATGGAACTCTTGTTTGTCTTTCTGTGATTTTTCTTGTCTTCCTAACAATTCTATCTGTGCCTTCCCAGCTATTCAGTCAAATCTTTCTAAATTGTTGAAAATGAGTAGCGTTGGAGTGGGAGTCCAGATCCTAATGTCTTTGACCCAGCTGACCCCGCTCTGCCACTAACTAGTGGTGCGATCCCAGGCAAGTCACTTATTTTTCCTGATCTTTAAAACAAAGAAATTGGAAAAGCTGGTCTGTAAGGCACCACGAGGCTCTGACAGCCCAGGCATCCTAATGGAACTGCAGGACGCTTGTCTCTTGGGGACCAGGATTCAGCTGCTGCACCTGCTGTCAGTGAGGTCCTCTCCACTCCTCAATGGCTGCTGGTCCCTGGAAAGATTTTCCCAAACTAATTTTGTCCTATTCATTAATTAACAATATAAATATATACGTTTAAATTAACAACTTCTCCAAAAACAGTGAACCATTAATAATAAAATTTTATAATCATCATAAAACCGTCCAGGGCATGGGAGATGGTGCAATAATTCACACCTAATTGCTTTCAACCTTGGGCCCACAAATACACTAGTTAGAGAAATGAATTCAGATACTGTAATTCATGCCAGGTCATGTTTTATTATTTAATTCATCCTTGATACTTAAAAAAAAAAAGCGTTTGGTACTCAAACAATCCACAAACTCACCATGTTACCAGCTCCATGGGAATCTAGAGAAATTCCACATTGGCCTATATTGTGAGCCCTTTAGATTGGAGTTCTCTCTGAATTTTGGTGTTTTCTATGGCACAGAAATTATTTTACTTAATAATAGAAATAATTTACATAATATAAACATAACCTTCACTGCAAGATTAGAATATCGATAAAATTTTCAATTGAGAAAACTCTTTGTTAAGGGGAAAAAATGCAAAGGGGTGAGCAGTCCATGAAGTGAGTAAAAATAGCAATTTACAAACAGAACTGTGGAATTGCAGCAAATATTTAAAACACTCTGGAGCCAGAACAACTGCCTGTGTTGAAATCTCAGCTCCACCACTTACTCGTCGTGTTTGACCTTGGGTAAGTTACTTAACTTCTCCAAGCTTCAGTTTCCTCATCTGTACAAAGGAGATGATGATAGTACCAGGTTGTTAGGAGGATTATATAAATTAGTATAAGTAAATTGTTTAGAAGAATGTCTGGTACTTAGTAAAGCATATATGTTATTAGTAGTATTTTTAGAGATCATGACATCCTTCCTTGAAGGCTTGTAAATGTATGTATGTGTGTCCTTTGCATGTATGTAGTCCAGGTCTTAATCATACATGCAAGGCTGCTTGTAAGATGGGTGGATCAACCCCGAGGCCTGTTTGCAAATTTAGCAGAGTAACTAATCTAGGAGGGTTTAGAGTGCAATGATGATGTTGGGTTGAGTGAGGAAAGTAACAGATTAAAGGACAAGAAGCAAGACTGGGGGGGAAATTTTGTGTATTTTGAAACAAAGTTAGCATTCAAATGAATTTTTAAGAACTCAGAAATTAAGCTTTTTCTTCTTGGATCATTAGTGTGACATGATTATTTCTGTTCATGCGATACACAGTGATTTTTTTTTTTTAAAGAATATATCATGCAAGGAAAGAGAGGCACTTTTATTGATTTTTTTTTCTTGGGTACAAGTGTGTGCTTTGCTATGTGAGGGTCTAGAACAGCTTTGCTGCACCTCTGAAGTGTGTTTTTCTTCTGGTCCTGTGATATGGGAGTTCTGCCTCACACTGTCTAGGACTGTCAGCTGAACCAAAACCCATAATGATTGAAAGTTTACAAAAGCCAAAAACATAAATACATTTCTGCAGGATTAGGTGACTGACCCCTGCACCAAATAATGAAAACTCAGAGAAGGTGTCTACTTGGATTTTGCATCATAAACTCTCCTTTTTTTTTTTTTGCAGTCCATGAGCTCTTGAGGTCCAATTAATTTGCATTTGCCTTGCGCAGTAGAAACCATTCTCAAGAAAGAGGTGCTGCTTGCTTTCCACATGAAACGTAAATCGGAGGCTGGAATGAACCACACAAGAAAGCAACTTAGTAATACCACCTAAGGAAAGATCAAGATTCTCATCCCAGCTCTCCTGCAGAAGGGCGTTTAATTGTTCTGTGATTTCCTCATCTGTAAAATAAAGAGATTGGATGGGACGACTTCCTATATTGCTTCCACTGAAATATTCTGTGTTTTATTAGCTTCAGGAATCTCCAAGTGGATCTGTTGACAAGGGTGTCTTGAGGTTAATGTGTTTGTGCATTTGGTTAGAGATGTTTAATACTTCTGCTTTTTTAATGCACTAATGGTGTCTGATTATTTTATTTATTAATTGTATATTTTGAAGCAATTATTATCTTCCAGGCAGTCTATTAGACAGTGGGAATATAAAAGTTTAAGAAAAAGACACAAATCTCTGTTGTCAAAAAAGATGATCATCCATTTACCAATGGAAAAAATCCCTAATCTTGGGAGCAAATTGAATATATAAACCTTAAAGCTAACAGGGGAAAAAAGTCAGTTGTCTCTTTATGATATTTATGTATTTATAACATTTAGAATCACATCATATACCTAATGCTAATGTGGAAATAGTATTTTGTCGACTCTCACATTTCATACAGCAATATCGGCCAGACTCTTAGAAACATCTTTGCCTTGGGTATCTTTGCCTTCATCAGAGCCACTTTCAGAGTTGTTAGCATAGTTTGCCAGAGCACATAATCTCTCTCATCTAAAGTCTGTGATTTATGAACTTTTTGAAATGCATGTGTACTGTGTAAACATGATCTCTGCAACAAAATCTTTACTCTGTGTGCGTGTGTGTGTGTGTGTGTATGTGTGTGTTAAGCAGTTTTTAAAAGGCTTATTTGCAGCAATATCCAATACTTATTGGGAGATCATCTTTTCAGAATGGTGACAAATTGTGTTACATTTCTTCAGCCTTTTTTTTTAAACATTTTTCATTAATTCCATCAGTTATTCTCTGTGACCATCTAGAACCAGAACCAGTATGTATTGAGGTAGTTAGAAGATAAACCAACTTCTTTATAAAAATAATCAGTTCTTACCAAAAAAAAGTAACTGAGAGGGTTCCTTCTATATGAGATACTCTAAAGAGATTCTTCCCCTTTTTTGAGAAGGGGAATGGATGAATCTTTGAGAGGGCATACACCCCCAATCTATTTTTGCAGGTGAGAGAGTGGGATGGATGATAATGGAGAAATCATCTTTATATTTTGTATAAATTCTGATCTGTACAACTGCTAGTCACTGCACATACAATCAGAAGAAAATGATGATTGTATGAAGTTTATGATGTATCTGTATTGCTAAAAGGAACATTTTTTTTTTCATAAGATAAGGTGCTCACCAGAAATCTGGCATTTAGGAAAAACTGCTAAGCAAGCAAAGTTGCAGTTGCATAAAACAAGAAATGCCAGGGAAGACAGTGGGGCAATGAAGTGAGTTTTTATAATCAGTGTGGACACTAGTCACACTAGTTTTTCAACTTCTGTTTCCACCTGTTTTACAAGGTTCATTTCTACCACACTAAGGGTGATCTTCCCCAGGCAAAAGGCCTCTAATTGTTTGTAAACGAATCAATACCCATCCGTTTGATAGGAGAAAGCATCAGATTGGTTATCGATGGAATAGGTTTCTATCTTGCTGGATCTTCATGTCACCTTTGGCTTTGGAAGGGGACTAAGCATTTTGAGCCAAACCACGTGGTCTACTTTGAAGCATGGCAAAGCCTTATTGATCTGGATGGGGAAGAAAGTGTTCAGAAGAGCCGAATTTGCCAAATATCTAAAGCACTGTTAAAAAGATAGCTGATTTTAATGAAAAGCTTCTAAAATACACACCCACTTCCTTATTAAACAGAATTCCTTGAGAATAAATGAATCTCATTGTGGGGTCAAAGTCACCATTTCATGGGCATCAATTACTATAATCTTCCCCTTCCCGATTGCTTGATTTGGGTGGTCTCATTTCATGCTGGGCCACCAGCTGTCCCTTCTTACTGTAAGGGCTTCTAGCAAAATTCCTCAACTGTCCTGTTATTTGTCATCTGCTGGCCATTAGGATGATGCTGTCCTCTGCCAGGGACAGCTCAGTAATCAAACGTGGGAAGCAGAGGTGGGGCAGACTTTCTTACCCTCATGGTGCCACTTACAGGACCCTGAGACAGTTTCTTTGGGCAAATACTTGTACTTCTCTGCGTTTCTTCATTAGTGAAACAGGCAAAGTAATTATGGCCTTGGAGACAATGTAAGGATTAACATAGACACATGAGTTAGCACAGTTTTGGGCACATAGTTGGCATTTAATAAAGGCAGCATTTCTTTTCAACCCTCTTCAATATAACTGCTTAAAAATAAAAGTAAAAAATAAAGTAAAATAAAAGCAGACTGCAATCATACCATGTTTTTTTCTCTGAAATAAATAAATAAAAACAATTAGGGAAACCTGATGGGGAAAAAAGTAATTTTCAATGGCACTGAGCTGTTCCCCTGGGTCTTTAAAAATCCCTGGTTGAAATGAATGAATATGCAAGTGTCACTTATCGATGGCCTCCTCCCATAAGCAGTGAACTCCTTTGAAATCAGGCGGAGGCAATTGTAAAAGAAGTTACATGCATACAATTACTTCTCTGGTGCAATAAGGATCATAAATCAGCTCATAATCAATTCATCTGCAACTTCTTCAGTTTCACTGATTTCATAGATTACAACAAAAAGTAAGTTGAGAATGTATAACCAAAAGGCCATGGAGAGACTCTGAGGATCTCATGTTCAGCTGTCTTTGTGATGGGGGCTGGATGAGGTTGAGAGAAAGTAGTAAGAGTTTTAGGAAGCCTATGTAATGACATAGCATCCTCTTCCCCATTCTCCTCGGTTTCTTGAGTGGAGAGATTTGATCTTTTCAGTAACAGAAGGTGTTCCTCACCTGCTTGCCGTGCTCCCCATTGGACTCCTGCTGGCTCAGGGCTGTCTGGCATCTGTAACCATTGATACCTGGGCTGGGCACCGGACCTATTCGTTCTGACCTTCAGAAACGCCTCTAGCTTGAGTGTTAACTATGAAAACCCCTCGGAGAATTTTGTTGTTAAGGAGGTAGAAAGGTATTTTCCTTTATTTACCTTGGAATGCTTAAATGGCAATATAACACTTCACTTTGTCCTCAGGAGGACCCAACCGCTGACAAGTCGTTGGATAGTTTCCTCTCAGTGGTGCCTTTCGCCAGTCATGGCGGGAATATTGATCAGGAATAGTCTAATGAAATATGAGCACCAGGGACTGTGTTGGGGAAAGAGCAGATTCAGTCCGTGAGAATTATATTGGAGAAGAACTGGACCCATTAGGGGCTTTGTTGAGTATTCAGGAGGGACATTTCTTGCTTTATAAAATATGCTTTGGTTTGCCTTCTGGAAAATTTATTGTTCATTCATTTGATGTACTTCTTTAAGAGGTCAACTTTGACTTTCAGCACTCTCAGAATTTATTCTTTACTCCATTGTTCCTCGCAAACCATCGTTATTGAATTTCTTTATGCATTTAAGTTGTCAAATAGCCAATGTACTCTCTAGCTGCTCTGTACAATTAACAGATATTTTGCAATTGGGGCAGGATGGAAATCAGACTTACTGGTGCTAGCACATAGAGGGCAAATTAATTAGCCTACTGTGTTTTCAGAAATAAAATTTGCTAAAGCCGGTGATCCCACACCCACATAGGTCAATTATCTGGGAAATTGTTGGCTCATCAGGACTGTACTATTGTGAAAATATCTGATGTCCATGGGAATGTTTGGGCTCTGCTCTTTTTGCAGTGGGACTGATAGCTTTTTAGTAGGAGTGCATTTCAATAGCTAGGAAACATATGAAAAGGAAAGGGATCTTTTTTTGTTTGATTTTAGCAAACATTTATTTGTTATAAAATTTTTAATCTGACAACTAAATTTTTAAATTTGTTATTTATTTATTTATTTTAAATTTGTACAAATTTATGGGGTACATGTACAATTTTGTTACATGCATAGATTGCATAGTGGTCATGTCAGGGCTTTTAGGGTCTCTATGACCCAAATAACATACATTGTACCATTACATAATTTCTCGTCATCCACCTTACTTCCACTCCTCACCCTTCTGAGTTTCCATTGCCTATCATTCACCTCTGTATGCCGTTTGTACACATTTTTTAGCATCTATTTATGAGCGAAAACATGCGATATTTGACTTTCTGTGCCTGGCTTGTTTCACTTCAGATAATGACCTCCAGTTCCATCTGCGTTGCTGCAGAAGACATGATTTCATTCTTTTTTATGGCTTAATAGTATTCCATGGTGTATGTGTACCACATTTTTCTTTATCCATTCATCTGTTGATTTCATATCTTTGCTATTGCAACTAGTGCTGCAATAAACATACGAGCGAAGATGCCTTTTTGATATATTGATTTCTTTTTCTTTGGGTAGATCCCAGTAGTGGGATTGCTGGAGTGAATGGTAGGTAGTTCCAGTTTCAGTTCTTTGAGAAATCTCCATACTGTTTTCTATATAGGTTGTACTAATTTACATTCCCACCAACAGTGTATAAGGGTTCCTCTTTCTCATCCTCTCAACGTTTGTTATTTTTTGTCTTTTTAATAACAGCTATGCTAACTGGGGTAAGATGATATCTCATGTGGTTTTAATTTGCATTTCTCTAATGATTAGTGCTGTTGAGTGCTTTTTCATAAACCTGTTGGTCATTTGTATATCTTCTTTAGAAAAATGTTTATTCACGCCCTTTGCTAACTTAAAAAAAATTTTTTTATTTAAGTTTTTCTTTTAGAGATGGAATCTAGTTATGTTGCTCAGGCTGGTGTCAAATGCCCGTCTTTGTCCATTTTAATGGGGTTATTTGGGCTTTTTGTCTTGAGTTTTTTTTTTTGTTTGTTTGGTTTTTTTACATATTCTGGGTATTTGTCCCCTATTATATGAATAGTTTGCAAATATTTTTTCAGGAAAGGGATCTTTGATGCCATGTCTTAATTATACTTTATTTGATAATCATTGGCATGGCTAGTTGATATATTAATTTTAATCCTAATGAGCAAACCAGATTGTTTTAGCCACATGGTCTACCTGAAGTAGCCTGGAAAGCCTTATAAAAACATAATATTCCTCAGCATCCGAAACCTTACAATGAATTGCTGTTTAATATTGGCTCCTTCACCATAAAATAGGGTAGTTATTAATACTGTGGTTTAGAATGAGTATTTTAATTGATTCTGTTTGGTGGCATATGACCAGTAGTTCTTATTTTCCAGTTGAGGTGCCTGATCCAAGTAAATTGAGGTAGAGTTGCCCAGACTAAGGGTTCAATAGAAAATAGTGCAGATAAAAAGTTCTACTTTTTAGATTGGCAAATGAGGCTTTGTACAATCTCGGCCCAGCTACCTTATTTCATTATGTGCTTTCCCCCATTTTTACTGTGCCAAATATTTCTATTTCCAAAATTTACCAAGTCATTTTGTCTATAATGTTTTCTTTGCCCGAAATATTTTGTCTTTTACTTCAGTGTTCCCAAACCAATGACTACATAAAATGATTCTTTTTATTATTAATTTTTATTAATTTATTAATTATTATTTATTTATTAATTTTGTTGTATTATTATTAATTTTGTAAGAACACAACATGAGATATACCCTCTTAAAATTTTAAGTGTATAATATAGTATCATTAACTGTAGCAGATCTCTAAACTTATTTACCTTGCTAACATAAAATGATTCTTGACCATCTTCCAATCTTCAATAGAACTGACCATTTTTTCTTTTTAACCCCACTGTAACCTGTTCAAATCTGTCACCATAATTACAGTGCAATTGTACATATTAATTATATACCTATCTCCTACAAACTTACAGAATCTTAAGGCCAGAGATCATATGTATTTCATCTTTGTATTCTCAGCACCTGTACATTGAATTGCATGAATGAGTGAATAAATGAAAATAAAATCCAATGACATGAATGTTAGCCTTATAACTCAAAGCAGAGTTGGCAAACATCTGACCCCAATGCTACATTCTCCTTTCCCATATGTAGAACAGAGTTCCCTAATAAGAAAAGGCCTAATTATATCAAGCCACTGAGGCTAGATCTAGGCAGTCTAAGCATAGAAATCCTATCTTATGGAGTGATTTAAAACAGCGGTTTCCTAACTTTCAAAATTGTAATGATGAATAATCCCATTAGTAAAAATAATTGGAGACCATCATCTATGGATGGCTTTTGTATACCCCTTCAGGCTATATGCAGAGACTGACCCTTATGGACTGCATCAATGGGCTTTTTTTGTCCTCTGACTTCCAGTCGGTTCGGCAGGAATCCTACAGGATAGGAGAGAGTGAGGCCAGGGTACTTATTTCCCTGGCTTAGCTGGTTCCCTTACCAAAGGTCACAGGTCCTATTAGATGGCCCTTTCCATAAGCCTCTCTTTGGTTCTGGTATATATAATCCCTCCTTTTACTCCTCCCTGCAGTTACTTGTCCTGTATGTATTGTCTCTCGTTGCTTTTAGTAAACCTTGGTGCCCCAAATTTTTGTAAATTGTCCCTCTGTTAAGCTGTCCTTAGTGTGTTCAGTTTGAGGATACCTTCTGTTAGCTGCTGAGAGCCTGACGGGTATTCCTCCAATACCTGCATAATTTTAAATTCATTATATACATGTACTATTCACCTCCCATATGTTAGGTACTAGTAAAACTTCTCTTATTTTTCAGAGGCAATGAAGTTTCAATATTTTCTTTCTATACCCCAGTTGATCATTTTGTGTTCTCACACTTTGGAAACCACTCTTTTTAAAACTAGTTAATCCAACTCTTCCTGTCAGGTTTTATAGAATAAGGCTCTGTTGAGTGTGGTTTTGAAGACACAAGAGCAAGTACTGGTTTCTGCAGGATTTATGTACTTAAAGAAAAAAACTATGCACGTGGGATGTGCTTACTGCTGTTGACTTTTCCACTTCTCTCAGGGCCTTAAGGCCAGTGCCGACACTGCTGGGCAGAGAGTAATAG
>RJWJ010018825.1:0-31077 GCA_004363605.1 Indri indri
TGAGGAATTTCCATATTATTTTGCATATAGGTTGTACTAATTTGTAACCCAAACAACAGCATATAAGTGTGCTTCTTGGCATCCACATCAGTATCAAATTCACAGCACATCAAAAAGATAATTCACCATGATCAAGTGGATTTCATTCCAGGAATGTAAGAATGGCTCGACATAAGCAAATCAAAAAACATGATTCACCACATAAATGGAAGAAAAAATAAAGACCATATGACTATCTCAATAGATGCAAAAAAAAGCATTTGATAATATCCAGCATGCTTTCGTGATAAAAACTCTCAATAAACTAGGCATAGAAGGAACATACTTCAAAATAATAAAAGCCATATATGACATACCACAGCCAACATACTGACTGGGGAAAAATTGAAAGCATTCCCCATAAGAACTGGAACAAGACAAGGGTGCCCGTTGTCACCACTGCCATTCAACATATACTGGAGGTCCCAGGCAGCACAATCAGGCAAGAGAAAGAAATAAAGAGTATCCAAACTGGGAAAAAGGAAGTCAAACTATCCCTTTTTGCTGACAATATGATCTGGTGTCTAGAAAGTCCTCAAGATTCCACCAAAGACTCCTAGAATTGATAAATTCAGCAAAGTCTCAGGTTACAAAATCAATGTACACAAATCAGTAGCATTTCTGTCCACTAATAATAGTCAAGCTGAGAGTCAAATCAAGGACTCAATACCATTCACAATAGCTACAATGGAAATAAAATACCTAGGAATACATTTAACCAAGGAGGTGAAAGATCTCTACGAGGAGAACTTTTCCTTTATTTTTGAAGAAATTTTCAAGTTTTTGGTTCGCATTACCGATATACTTTGCCCCCCTCCCCCAAGCAGACTCAATTTCTTTTTCGTGTGCTCCTGAGTGAGGGTATGTGTGCGTGCATGAAAGTGCCCCAGACATGAATTTTAATTCTATGTATCTACAGTGCCTCACTGTCCTGCTCAGATTTTTAAATTTTTTAATTCAGTTGTTTATTTTCCTATCGAGTGTATTTTCTTCTCTGAGTTTTCTGCTGAGGTGTCATAGTATCTGTTTCCTGTTTCCTATTCACAATACCAACCAGTTTGCCAAAATTCTCCTTCTTGCAACAATTATATAATTCTACAGTAGCTGGGACTACATGCACTAATTTTTATTTTTATTTTATTTTATTTTATTTTATTTTTGTAGAAACAGGGTCTCGCTATGTTGCTTGGGCTGATCTCAAATTCCTGGCCTCAAGAGATTCTCCTGTCTTGACCTCCCAATGTACTGGGAATATAGGCATGAGCCACTATGACTAGCCCCAAGAGACTTCTCCAAAATTTTCTGTTTACTAATGCAGAATTACAGAAAAAAATACTCTAGTTCCAGAGCTATTCAGCAGATAGGGTGTGCAATATTTATTTGTCCCAATTTTCTGTCAATTATATACCTCTTTAATACCCTTCTTATGCTCATTAACTCCTGGTCCATTTCCTCCTCACACATCTTAGCTGCTCTCTCCTAGAATCCATTATGATATTATCATTCTTATATCAATATACCCTTATTTACTTAAACAATGGAACAAAGAAGTATATAAAAATGCCAGTGCTTCTGTATGCCATGGTACCAGGGTTCTCCTTGGAATTCACAGCTACCTACATGCCTAAATATCCAGTCCTGTGCTGTGGCATAACCTCCTCCAAATCCAGTAGGAGACACCAGGTTTCTTTAGTGTTTCAGCAGCTATTTCCTTTCTTGAAAACTGTCACAGATATCTGCCATATTTTCCAGAAGCATCCTTCTCTGAAGGACTATAGAAGCCTGAATCAGGGGCAGTGCTCTGCCCTCCTCAAGAAGCACTGACTGTCTAGTAGAAGGATGGCTTTCCACTCTTTTTTTTAATTCAGATCCCAGGACTTTGGATCTGGATACAGAATACGGAGGAAACAGAAACTGCTTTTTCACTATGCAGAGAATTAGTTTTGTTGGGAAAAATATTTGTAGACCACGAATGGCTTTTGTTTGTTTCTTCATTAGCTCTATTTCTCCCAAAAACTCTTAATGGCTTGTCCATCATACTGAGTTATCAATATTTTTGGACTTTCCTAAGAGTTTTAGAGAAAATTAGAAATGAATGAGTCATAGACTTCTTGCTGGGTGTTTTTTAAAACTGCTAGCTTCCTCCTTAACTGTTATGAATGTTCTTGGCACAATATCCTGGAGTATTGCTCTCTCTCTCTCCTATTCACAATCCAGGTTCCATACCTTGGAACTCATCATCCATGTAGATTAACAGCTTTATCTCTTTCCTCCAGATGTTGGCCTTCAAAGGTGCATCAGAAACCTCTTGCTTCCCACCACATATTCTGACATCCACTTCTCTTCTTAGCCTTGCCATAGCAATTAACTTGGCACTTGGACTCAGATGTACACAGTCTCTCCCTGCATTCTTTCTCTTTCTGCCATAACAAATTACCACAATTGTAGCAGCCCCAAACAACACTTACATACAATCTCAAAGATCTGTACGTCAGAAGTTAAGGTTGGCTTGACTAGATTCTCTTCTCCAGATTTCACAAGGCTGAAATCAAATAGTTGGCTACTAGAACTCTTACCAGGAGGCTCTAAGAAGGATCTGCTTCTAAGCTTATTTGAGAAGACGGAATATTCAAGTTCTTCACAGTTGTAGGACTGGGATTCCTGTTTCCTTGCTGGCCGTCAGCTAGAGTTCGCCCTTAGCTCCTACTAGCTTCTCTCTGGTTTTAGCCCCTACATCTCAGAACTATGTTTGTATCTCCCTCATGCTTATAATCTCCCTGATTTACCCTTCTGCTCCATCCCTTTTGCCCCCTGCCAAAGAAAGTTCTTTGTGGTTAAGGGCTCATGTGATTAGATTAGGCCGATTCAGATAATCCAGGATAATCTCCCTATTTTAAGGTCCATAGCCATAATTAGATCTACAAAATCCCTTTAGCTATGTGAGATTACATAGTTACCGATTCTAGGGATTAGGGCAGGTACATTGCTGGAAGCTGTTATTTGGCCTATGACGTGCTCTCACTTTCTGCCCTGGGATGTTTCTGAGCCAGTGAAAAAGGGCCAGTTCCAAATGACCTTGCCATGATGTTAAACAAATTTTCCTCTTATATTCTTCACTACTGGTCCAACATACTTACAATCCGCTCTTCATTGTGTTCCCCTTCATATTAATGAGGCCTTGCAATTCTTCCTTACTCAAGCTGCACCCTCAGTTGAAATTGATTATTTGTCTGAAGACAATGAGATGGGGACCGACCATGGGGAGCAACAAGACATCTACTGAACCTGCCTGGCATTCAGGCTTGTGCAACCTGGAGATGTAAACGTTTGCTCCACAGAACAAACATTAGCCAATTATTATTCCTGACATGTAATAGCATCAGCATTAATAAGAGTCTCACTGGTGGTAGACTGGTGGCAGTAGTTACAGTAGAAGACAAAGTATTGCTTTAAATGATGGCTGTGGCCCTTGAACAATATAGGGACTATTGCAATTATAAAAAAAAAAAAAGTATTGTTGGATTACTCATTTAAAGCTTGAAAAAGAAAATAATAGACTCAGGTTATCCAAAAATCAACTCGGGTACACTGTTCAAGTCAGAAGGCAAAATCAGAAGCATTTGAAGAGACCCTTATCTCCAATAGCTTCAAGAAGACTAGACTAAAAGTTGGGTCCAGGATTTCATTTTTAATGTAGCAGAGCCACAAAGGAGAAACTCTGTCTGGCAGAGCCTTTGCTTGTCTCATAGCTAAGGTCAGTGCTCTTAGAGAAAGAGAATTGGCAACAAAATATTTGGGTGGACAAGTATGAATATCTTATACCTCCAAATTTCCCTGAATACTCCAGTCTGACAGAATATGTTCCCACCTTCTACAGGCAGGGAAGCAATCTACTGCTGCCTGGAGACTCTGTAAGGACCTCACCTGAGAAAGATGTCTTGCAAGGTGATGCTTGTTCTCTGTCTCATCTGCCCGTCTCATTGTCTTCAGATCAACTAAGAGACCATCTCAAGTAGAAAAATGCAGCCCTTATTCCAGAAAGACATGGTTAATATTAGAGAAACCATATTTAAGAGATCAGGAAGATTTTAAATCAACAGGAAATATAAGGGGAGAATTTGTTTAACAAAATGACAAGGGTGTCTGGAGTTAGTTGTTTTTTATTGCTGGATGGACCCCTAAGTCTTAAAAAAATGATGGAACTCAATAAATAAGAGGGAGATTTTAAAACTGTGTTAGCAAAGTATGGGGTGTCAGAGGCTTAAAGAGGTAGGTGGGAATGTTAGATAGGATCTATTGCATGGGACCAGCCACTTTTCATGTGAAGTCCAAGAGAACACTCTGTTCACAACAGTAATAAAGGATTCACTGGTGGAAGGAAATTAAAAATTTCTGTAGTCTGGGTTTGGTGGAAGGAGATGTTTTCTAAGACTGGATTTTCTCAGTGTCAGTGGGAATGATAGAGTTTAAGGATGAGAAGTTTTTAGTAACAGCACTTATCCAATAGAAGAGATGGATATATTTATTGTTATGAACAGCAAGGTTGAAGTAGCAAGCAGGGTGCCTTGGGTCTGTGCGATGGCTGCTAGACTATGGGATTTCCATGTGGCAAGGTAGATGGGCAGCCAACTAAGGTGTTACTCTCATCCCTCAGTATCCACAGGGGATTTGTTCCAGGACCCACACAGATAACAAAATCCTTAGACGCTCATATCCCTGATATAAAATGGCATAGTGTGTCCATGTAACCTATACTTTGTCATCTCTAGATTACTTAGAATACCTAATACAATATAAATGCTATGTAAGTAGTTGTTATACTGTATTGTTTAGGGAATAATGACAAGAAAAGAAAAAGAGTCTGTACATGCTCGGTATAGATGCAATTTTTTGTTTTCTGAATATTTTCAATTTGCAGTTAGTTGAATCCATGGATAAAGAGGTCCTACTGTACTTGACTTTTCAATCAAAAAAATCTAGAGATGACAAGTAAAAGATTGATATCATCCACAGCAATGGAGAAAAAGATCATGATTCCTTACCCAGTTTAGAAATCTATGCTAGTTCATAGACCCAGAACCCCCAAATTGGAAATAAAACCCAACGCCTTGAGGAAAAAAAGTATCCCTTCGATATTTTCCCACAGTGATTCTGACAATTATCAGACTAACTTTGTAATGAAAAATGGAAATACTCAGAACTGTTGTAGGTTGTTGGACATAGTATCCAAATTGACAAGGATAACAGGGTATCCCAAAATCATGTCCCCTGTTCAATGGGGGTTTGTGGAGGCCAGCTAATAAAGTTATGCCCCAAGTTTCTCTCATAGTGGATTTAGTGCATCCAAACATCCACATAGAAGTTATTCCTTAACCCTCAGTACACAATTGGGATGCATATATGTAACATCTGTCAGAACTCTGGCATTATATTCTTTGATATGTGGAGGAAGAGTGACTATAACAGTGGTTAAGTGGAAACTCCAAAAACTGCCCTATCCTCTGTCCAAACTATTATGTCAGAAGTGATGACACATTTTTAGAGGAATTGCAGAGATTAGTGCCAAAATCAAAGATTTGAAGGATGTGATGGTGGTTCCCATCTTGAACTATTTGCAAAAAAAAAAAAAGAGAGAGAGAGAGGGAAAGAGAAAGAAAGAGATAAATAATAGATGCACTGTGGCAGACAGCAATGGATTACTATAAACTTAACTGAGTTCTATCTGTAATTACAACACTTTTCCAGATATGGTATCATTACAGAAATAGATCAGCATAGACTATGGCACTTGATTTGTAGCTACTATTGATCTGGAAACTGCATTATTTTTGATTCTCATCAGGGGGCCAGTCAAAATGTGTTTTATGCTCAAAAAACAGCGATAGGCATTCACTGTCGATGCCAGAGCGCCTTTTACTCTCTTTCAGAAATCTTGATCATCACATATTTTGCAGAACCACACAATGGCATGGGAAGGGTCATTATATGTTTAGGAAATAGAGGTTTGACCAGTACAAACTTTACAGACTAATGAAATATTTATAGTTTTATGAAATTTAAAATTATTTGCAAGACTGACATTATTGTAACCATTTTGGTAGTGCTATACTGTCACAAGGCAAAATGTAAAGATGAAATAGTTTTTGCCTAAATGTTTTCATTTTAGATATTTAGACACAAAAGTATTTGAGGTATTCAGAATACTGACTCAATTTTATATTTCATTTATTTTCTACGGAATTCACAAATCTCAAATCATTTGCCCTTTATTTTTAACATAATGTCTGTTAAAACTCAATTAAGATGTAATCATTGCCTCCAGATTTCTATCCTGCCTGCTTAATGATTTTAAAAATAATACACTTTTATTCACTTTAAAGATTTCAACAGAAAAAATAAATCTTTCTGAACTTTTATCTTGCTGTTGTTTTTACTTACAGGGCGATGATTGTACATTCACACAAATGGCCTGTATTAGAACATAAAATAAACTCTGAATCCCATGCTAGTAGGTAGATGTATATAAATATTTGAAATGAATGTCTTCAATGGACTCTGCAAGACAGGATTCTGACCCTTGACTCCCAATTAATTAGTACAAAGGAAGAATATCTAGACAAACAGCCTCCCTATTCATTTGACAGCTAATTAAAATGCATACCTTGTAGAAGTCGCTTGACTCTCAATTACAATTAAATATGCAAGGTTATCAGAACCCTGCAAGCAGAAAGCTGAAAGCAATCTTCCCCTATTAGAATGAACACATCAAGGATGGTTCTATGTGGTCAGGAAAGGTTTCATGTATCACAGCTAGCTGTGTTATTCATTGACTATACACACAGGGCAATAGCAATGATAATGTCACCGCTGATCCTAAGATCCCATCAGCTATAGTAGGCTCAAGGTTAAAACCTAGTGAACTGTTAAAATTGTCTGTGGACCCCATCAAACATGAACTAGAACAGTCTAAGAAAAAAAAAACTGTCACGATTTGCCTGTTGCTCTAACGGTGTTGGGTTAATTTTGTCATAAAATTAATGATGCACTTAAAGTGAAGAGATTTATGATATCTGCAAGCACCACTAATTGAGTTAACCCAACTGAGCAGCTTAGAACTCATACAACTCCAAAAAGAATGATTAATAAAGTGCCCAAATTATATCCCCTTTTTGACTAAATTCTTCTTCAATACCCTATTAAAATAATTACCTTATTTTTACTTCAATTATTGTTTTTGGAGACCAGAATGCATTTTTTGTAAGATGACTGTGTTTTCATAAATTCCAAGCTATATGGCTTGCTTAAATTAACCTGTGAGTAAAAGCCTTGTTGAATCCTAGAAAAAAAATCTAACAAAATATTTTTACTGCATTTATTTAAGGCATAGTCCCCTTATTTAATTTCTATTCTTAAAATGTACGATCATTTTATTAATATGTGGTATCACAAGTTGAATTTTAAAAAGCTGTTTATGCATTCAGTCATATACTGAAAGACATTGATAAAAAGATGTACACCTAAAATGCTACACATCCTACATATTTCTGGGGTATTATTATGATGGAGATGAAGAACAACAGGGCTTCTTTGCTCCCTTTGATGGCTGTATCTGGAAAAGAGATGACAGCTTAAAGATTGTAACAAGACCTGGCTAAATGCGTGTCATTTCTTCTTTATAAAAATTGCTTTCATGCGACTAGATTTATGACGGCCCAGTTTCCCATTACAGACTTTTTGACTGAGACGGGACATAGTTATTACTATGTCCAACTCACCGTGTGGCTGGATGTGCCAAGTTTGATTCATCTTCTGGTGCAGATTTTAACAAAAGAACATTCAATTTCATAGAAGTTAAACATCAGAAATGTCTACCAAATCATATTTAACATTTTAAAAAATACATAGTCTACATGTTGAAAAGCTGCTTGCACAAAGACATGAAGAATTTCACACTTTAGACCCCTTATGCTTGAACAGAACTTATTCATTAAGCCAATGGCATCTATTGACTTTTAAGTACAAGGCCCTTGTTTTATTGTCTTTGAATAACCAATTCAAATAACTGTAATTAATATATTTATCACTAATAAAAATATTTGTTTTTAAAAGTGGTGCCTATATGGAGTGAATTTAACATATACTACTCTAATTTTTTGCATTTTATATTAATATTAAGGTTTAATTATAGCACATGCAACTCAACTGAATTTAAAATCCAGGTTTTCTTACAGGTGGATTTGGGGTAAAATCATGGATTAAAATCATGGATCTGTTCCATGATCCTTTAGAATCCTAATTCTGTCTCTGAAGGTGTATGGAAACATTTTTCATGGACAAGCATGGCAGCTCTATGTCTTGAAATCAACCCCAATATATCAGAGATGTGCTCAAACAGCACATACTAGATAATCTGATAGTAATTTTAGGACTTTTTAAATACATATTTTTGATTTATACAAACTCCTAGAGTAATTAATTTCATGGTTTTTTGTTCAATATATGAGGTCACATATATGCTAACTATGTGTTAACACGTGTTGGCTGTGTGTTAGATGAAATGACTATTTTTAAGTGCCCAGGGAACATTTTCAGGAATTCAGCATTTTCACATATTCAGGGACATTCTAGGAATGATATTCCAAACTTCATAAGACAAATCTAATCCATCTCCTTGAATAGAAATGAGGCCTAATTTGTGATAATTTACAAAAAAGGTGTGCAATTCCTAAGGAAACTACCAAGGAAATTGTGAGCAATAAGACTCATTTTTTCTGCCTCTTTTCAAGTAAGATCTCTGTTAAAAATTTCTATTTTTATTACAGGATAAACTGAACTTTCTTGCAACACATTTCAGCTAAAGTTTATAAAATTCTCATTGATTATAAATCCTTTCAGATTTCTGTATTTTCTTGGAAAATATCCAAAATGGAGGATGACATTGCTTTGGTTTTCCAAAAGCATAGTAAATCCCAGAATCATGATGTGGTGACATTAAAATCACAAATATAGGCAGTTCTTTTAGGAAAATTACAATATAGATGCATCTCTGAAAATACCTGATTCCATAGAAGTTACATCGAAACACTTATGTATATAGAATTTGAGATATGCTGGAACATAATAATATTATTAATATAATTGTCAAATAGGTGCAAATGTGATTAGATGAAAGATGGATGGATGGATGGATGGATGAAGAAATGGTCCTTGAGACATACAGCATGGACAAGTAAAATCTTAGTCATTTGGTAGTGATATGATTTAAGATTTTCTAGATTGTATTTGAATCATGTTCCAATGAAGTGAATGTTTATGTCCCCCCAAAATTCAAATGTTGAAATCCAGACTCTAAATAGTATTTAGAGGGAGGCTTTTGGATGGTAATTAGATCATGAGGGTGGAGCCCTCATGAATGGGATTAGTGCTTATAAATGGGACCTCAGAGAGCTCTCTCACCCTCTTTCAGTCATGTGAGGATACAAGGAGAAGGCATTCCACAACTCAGAAGAGGATCCTCATTACAACCTGACCACCATCTTGGATTTCAAGATTTCAGAACCATGAGTAATACATTTATGTTGTCTGTAAGCCACGCAATCTATGGTACCTTGTTATAGCACCCAAACTGACTAAGACACATGTATGTTAGATCACATCACAAAACTGAGGATTTTATTCCTGCCCTGCACAAAATATATATAGATAGTGGAGGAGGACAAGGTTCAAAAATGTCAGTTTCTATCAAATTGAAAAATGACACTTATACCGACAGCGTAATTTCTAGTGAAAATACACTTTTATGAACAAAAAGCAAGTATCATTCTGATTCCTATCACCTCCCTTGAATTTTAAACCTTAACCTTAACACTTGCTTCCTACATTTCACAATTTCCCCTATCTCTTCCCTTTGTTTGCTTTCTACTCTGCTGTGCTACCATCCTCACTGCAACGAATATTCACAACCACCCTGTTTATTTTGTTCAGGGATTATACCAGTGCTTTGTAGGTATCCATGCCAGTAACTTTTAGTTATTTATCACTCATTCATATTATCTTCCTTTTGAGGGATTTTTTTTTTTTTAATTTTCTCTATCAGTAGAGTATTATGATCATACACTGAAAACAGGATGGGAAATGGGAGAAATCTCAATACATGCTTAGGAATACATAATCTGGATGTAAAGATGGGGTTTGGGAACAGGAATAAAAACTTGGAAGAATTGTGCTCCCATGTTCTTTCTTTTTTATTGTGATCATTTATTAGTACAGTAGTTCAGTCACCCTCTATGATCAGGTAAAACCAAAGTATTTGTACAAGGACCTTATTTGTCATCTCCCCCAACCCGGGATCAGAATCCCCCTCTCAAGGACATTTTATTAGTCTACGTGTTTTTATATACTCTCTAGAATGATTGCTCCTCTTCTGAATCCTGATTATTTGATGAATCTCCTGGATTCTTTCATGATCTACCCACCTAACACCCTCAAAATGACCACTTCCAGAATGCAGGAAAGACTCCCACCCTTACAGACCCTATGCCTGTGTTATTCCCTTTTACAACTTAGTCTCTTAAATTGAGGAATCACAGACCTATCAATATGGGGAATATTCTAAAAACTATAGATTACTAGGATTATCTCAGAAGGAAATTGAAAAAATTTATTAAATATGCTTTGACTGTTAATTGTTGAATTAGATGAAGTAAAGGCAACTTTAGACTCATAATCAGATGTTTTGTTTTTTGGTATTTTAAAACTTTTCCCCCCTAGATAAAACAAAGCAGTTGGTTTTCTGATGTAACTGGATAGCAGACATTATCCTATGATTATTTCTTCCAAAACATTTGGCTTTAATAGCATATTCGAAAAGTACGGAGAAAGGCTGCATTTTAAAAATATTATAGTTAATTAAACACCCATCTCTCTGAACAAGTCTGGGGGTAAACAAGCCAATTAAAATAATTCCACCACACTACGGATATGAACACCCTGGGGGTGAAGCTTCAGGGGGGAGTAGGCCCAGCTTCTGATAGTTAAGGCTGAGCCAGTAAAGCTCTGTGAGAAACCTGAGCCCAAGTCAGGAGAATTGAATGTGTACTTCTGGTTTGTTTCAAGCTGTTGCAAAATAAAAGTAATTGAATTTGAGGACATTGCATAGTAAAACAATTGAATTTAAAGACCCTGCAGAGTAAGTACCCCACACCCCTTTGTGATGTGATTTTATAGCTCCTCCTATGATCAGAGTGAAGTAGAAGCAATAGGGTGTCAGTTTTTAGCCTAGGCATGAACAGGCATTGCCCACTTCTGCTTACTTTGTTGGCATTCTGCTCAACTGTCATGGAAGCACCTGGTTGAACTTGAGAAAAGATGGGAGACTGTGGAGATAAGAAGTCAGTTACCAGCTGAGGCTCCCTAGTCCAGCCAGCTCCCAGCCAAACTGGCAAACAGTAATATTGGAAGAACTACCCAGTTGAGCCAAGTCCAAATTACCATCCCAGAGTCATGAGCTAAATAAGTGGTTGCTGTACTAGGCTACTAAGTGTTAAGATGGTTTGTTCTGAAGAAAAAGCTCACTGATGCACCCAGCAATCTCCAGAATGGTCTAAAAATGGCACTAGCTACACAAGTATTGTCAGTCACATTGATACCATGACTGTCTTGCCTGTTACAAGCTGTGGGAGAATGTGAAGGACAGAAAAATTGATCCCTTTACTTTTCTGTCCACTGTGTCAATAAGTAGACATGTTTCCCATCACCTTAATTAATATATTCCCCTCTCGGTTGGAGTGGGAAATCTATGTTAGCAATTGCCATAAAGAAGTCAAAATGTTATGCTTTAAAGAGTTCATGACTAGAGGTGATTAGCGATGACTTCATAGAAACAAAAGGAGTGTGGGGCAGTCCTGAAAACATGGACAGAATCTCTTTCGGGGGAAAAATAAGAGAAACATATTTTAGAGAGAAGGAATTATTTAAAGCTATAGGGCACATCGGAAAATGGTGAAGGGAGAAGGGAATGTTTCATGAAGCAGAGTGGTTGGAAAACAAAAACAAACAAATAAAAAACGTTAGGGGTCTGGGAACAGAATATCAAGTGCCAGACTGAATCCATACATGACTTTATGCAAAGCAGGGAACCCTTAGGAGTTTTGAACAAGCAGATGATATGAGCAGAGTTGGTCTTTATAAAGTGGAGCCCTGTGGTAGATACAGAATAGATTCTAGGAGTTGGAGACAGAATGAGTTAACATTAATGCCCTAGAGTAACAGCAGCAAGTACAGTGGAGAGAATCTGAAGGGTTCAGTGGAAGACTAGATGTAGAGCTTTAGCAACTATAAGAATTTAAGGTCTGGCCCCTGATATACTGATATATCTTAGAACATAAATAAAAAATTGGGATAAAAAATTGTTTGAGAGACTGATTCTTAGTTCAGCTTGGGATGTGTGATGAATTTGCAAGTCTGAAAAAAGTGCCAGATGGTGAAAGGAATGGTAGTATTTAGTCTTAGGAAATAAGTCAGAGTTCATACAATATTCTTAATGATTAGTCATTTCGAGAAAGACTAAACTTATGTGAAAATTTGTTAATTGGGAAGCAGAATTTAGGATAGGTAAAAAAGAGAAAAAAGTAATGAATGTCTTTGCAAAATCCATTTCATAGCCATGAATTTTAATTTGCTTGTTTTTTGTTGTATTTTTTTGGAAAGAAATCAAAGAAGGAAAACAGTATAGAAAGAAGTATGAAAATGCAACAAATTTAAAACTGAACATCTGCATACCACAGAAAGGAAAGTGAGAGAAAAATTTGACAAACGTTTCTTTTAGCTCAGGATTTATTATGAGGTGTTTGCAAATTATATCTCCAATTTTGAATATAAATTACAGAATAACTAATGCACACTTGTTATTATGTAGTTTGTATCATCTTATAATTTGAATCTTTGAGCTTATTAACTTTTCTTCCTTATGGAAGCTGATTCAAAGAGAAAAATAACTCCTAAAAAATGTCAGTATAGAAAGCATACTCACTTCTTTGGATAAAGGTGGGCTGATGATAAATGCATAGAAACAGATTGATCTTTCAGTAGCATTCTTTGCCATGGTATAAAATAGTGGTAGATATTATACGTATTTATACTTCTCTATACTTTGTAAGAACTTATCCTCATTATCTCATAAGTAATTTAGAAAATAGCTACATATTGACATAAAGAAAAATGGAATAAAAATGTGAAGAAAAAAATAACAGCTTTTTTCTGTACCTTTTGAATATACCATTAAAGCCAAATGGTTTGGAAGAAACAAATCATAGGATGATGTAGGCTATCCAGTTACATCAGAAAACAACAGAGTGAAGTGTCAAGCTGGGAAAAGATAAAAATGGTGTTTAAATGAACAAGTTGTAATCAGAATTTTATGAATATGAATATATTCCTACTATTTAATCTCTGTTTTCTTAATCAGTGACCTAGAAAACACTGGAGTGATAGCTTCCAGACATAGTGTGGTTAAAAAAAAAAAAAAAAGCCATCTGACCACTATTCAGAACTCTGACTTGGAATTACCAGTATATCAGAGAGCTTATTGTATATGTTGTATTTTCAACAAATAAAATACTAGAGTGTTCAAAGTAGGAAAAAAGAAAAAGGTTTCTATCCAAAGAGGACACATTTTATTATCACTGAGTTAAATGTGGGTGGTATTTATATGATTTCCTCTGTGGATTTGGATATGATAAATGAAATAAAACCTCTCCTCAGAGTTGATTCACTTATGTAGTTATTCATTAACAGGCACTCTGGGGTTCACTGTAGTTATATGGTAGAACAATATTAACATGCTATCTGCCCTCAGTGAAATGTTGTGAAGACAATGAACAAGAAGATGAGCAGATAATTATGACTTGTGAAAAACACTATGAATAATATCAATAATGAGGGTGATAGAGACTTACAGAGGAAAGAGGGGTCTGACATTGTGGTTAAAGAATGGCTCACTGCATAGGTAATAACGAAGCTGAAACCAGAAAGATTAGAAAGAGCTATGACAATCCATGGGGGGCAAAAAAAGTCCAGACAGAATGAAAAACTTGCCTAAAGGTCATGAAGTAAGAATAAGTTTAATGTGTTTTTGTGTTTGAAGATGTGATTGAAGGTCAGAAGGCTTAAAACATTGAGACTTGAAAGGAGGTCTAAAATAACCTTAGAAAGGGGCCAGATCTTCTCTCTGTATTAGTCAGCTATTCTTCCCTTGCTGTGTAACAAAGAGCCCTAGAAATATCTGTGGCATAAAACAATGGGCATTTATTTTTCACTAATAAATATTAGTTCCACTGAAGTGTCCCTCCTTCTTTTCCTCCTCCTTATGTCCTCTTCCTCCTCCTTCTACTTCTTCATTATTCTATTAAGAAATGCTAAAAGTTTATGTTCTGAGTTCAGAACTCACTTTATCCTATGCTTTAATTATAGTTTAAGTCTCCACTATAAGCATTAGGATGAGTAAATATGTATAAAGTGCATTGATCAGTGTGAGGTGCATCGTATGTGCTGCATTTAGCCTTTTAAGATTTATCATTGTGATAACTACAAAAATAGAGAAATGAGAAACCTAAATAATTTTGAGTAGGATGGAGCTACTGATGGGGAACAATGCAGATTTTAATTCTTAAGTGTCATCTCGTGAGTTGCATAGATCTGGGTAACTGATGTTACTGTATTCCATAAAGTAGCTTACTTGGCTTACTTGTACATATGTAGTTTATATTCAATGAGTTCCTCAAAGTATACTGAAGAAAATTTTTACACTTTAAATTCCCCTTGGAGATCATCTAAGAGGAACAATTTGGAAAGAGACCCAAGCCCCAGTTAACCTTCTATATAGTACTGGTGAAATTTATTAATGGAAGAATTACCCTTGGAGCCTATTTTTATTGGAAGCTATGAATTTTTAAAATTTTGTCTTAGACACATGGGTGGCCAAATTAAAACAACAAACCTGTATTTTACTCTGATGAGACAGTGTTCTAAATGTCTAGTCTACTATCATGAGGCAAAGGTATTTAAAAATCAAAATAAAAACAATTATTTTTGGCAGTACTTTAATTCTCTGTATATGTGAAAGTGATTTCCTCTTGCATAAAACTTCCAAAATAGAAAAGAGAAAAGGACATATCTTTACAATAACCAATAGTGGTAAATATCTCAAGGAAATACAGTATAGGTTAGGCCAGTGACCAGGAGATGGGGAATGACTGGAGAAAGAGGGAGGGTTCAAAGCCAGGAATCCAAAAAGCTTTTCTGGAAATTTTAAAGTACATGGAACCTTAGGAGCATTTGAACATGAGTTACGGAGGCTGCCATTAATGGGCATTTTAAAATTTTGGATGATCTGTGATAGCCTGCTTGATCACAGATTTTGTTTTTTTGTTTTTAATCAGCATCACAATGAATCATGATTTTCATCTGACTGTTGGGCAATTCACATATGAGGGGTCTTCAAAAAAGTTTATGGAAAATGTGTATTATGAAAAAAAATCTATGCATGGTTTTCACAATTTCTTTGCCCCAAAATAAACTCATACTAACTTGTTATAACATGTCTGAATAGGATCTAGTTTGAGGCATTAAGAAGGATAACACATCAATTTGAAAACATCCTCTATCAGAGTAACAGGAATTCTGCTAAAATTGAAGCAAAAACAAACATCAAATTTATGGTGAAGCTTGGGTGCAAGAAAGGTGAAATTATCGATACTTTACGAAAAGCTTATGGGGACAATGTCACAAATAAATCAGCAGTTTACAAACGGATGGTAACCTGTTTTAAGAAGGGACAAGATGATGTTAAAGATGAAGCCTGCAGTGGCAGACCATCCACATCAATTTGTGAGGAAGAAATTAATCTTGTTCATGCCCTAATTGAAGAAGACTCACCATTAGCAGTACAAATAACAGCCAACACCATAGACATCTCAACCTGTTCAGCTTACATGATTACACCTGAAAAATTAAAGTTGAACAAACTTTCCATTAGGTGAGTGTCACAACTGTTGAGCCCAAATCAGCTGCAGACAAGAGCAGAGCTTTCAATGGAAATTTTAAACAAGTGGGATCAAGATCCTGAAGCATTTCCTCAAAGATGAAACAGGATATGAAACATGGCTTTAACCAGCATGATCCTGAAGACAAAGCAATGGGTACCAAGAGGTGAAAGTGGTCAAGGCAGAGTAAAAGCAGAGCAGTCAAGACCAAAGGTCATGGTAACAGTTTTTTGGGATGCTCAGGGCATTTTGCTTGTTGACTTTCTGAAGGGCCAACGAACAATAGCATCTGCTTATTATGAGAGTGTTTTGAGAAAGTTAGCCAAAGCTTTAGCAGAAAAGCACCTGGGAGCCCTTCTCCACCACGACAATGTTCCTGCTCTTTCCTCTCATCAAACAGGGACAATTTTGCAAGAGTTTTGATGGGAAATCATTAACCTTACAGTCCTGATTGGGGTCCCTCTGACTTCTTTTTGCTTCCTAATCTTTAAAAAAATATTTAGAGGGCACCAATTTTCCTTCAGTTATTAATAATAATATAAAAAAGCCTATTTTGCTACTGTTAAATTCCCAGGACCTTCAGTTCTTTAGGGAGGGTTAAATGGCTGGTATCACCATTTACAAACATGCCTTGGCCTTGATGGAGCTTATGCTGGGAAGTAAATTTTATGTTTTTTATTTTTATCTTTTAATTCCAATTTTCTGCAAACTTTTTGAAGTCCCTTCATATGCTTAATTAATCCTGCAGACCTGATGTTATTTGCAAGAGTTCAATAACAAAAATACATACTTTCCTGGGAATAAATGATATTTTCCCTCAGTTTTAATAATTGATTATTTCTATTTAGCTACCAAACTCAAAGAAGATGACATTTTTTGATTTATGTAAACTTTTTTTAAGTATAATATTTTGCCCATTTTTTAATCGGGTTGTATGGTTGTCGAAGGAATTCTTTTTTTTTTTTATTTCTTTTTTTTTGAGACAGAGTCTCACTTTGTTACTCAGGCTAGAGTGCCTTAGACTAGAGTGCTGTGGTATCTGCCTAGCTTATAGCAACCTCAAACTCCCGGGCCCAAGTGATCCTCCTGCCTCAGCCTCCATGTGCCACCAAGGCCAGCTAATTTTTCTGTTTTTAGTAGAGACGGGCTCTCACTCTTGCTTACGCTGGTCTCGAACTCCTGAGCTCAAGCAATCCTCCCACCTCAGCCTCCCAGAGTGCTAGGATTACAGAAGTGAGCCACCGCACCTGGCCTTGATTTATATAAACTATTACTCACTTAGACCTATTGTCTAAGTTTTTTTTTTGTAACAAAACAGCATTTTTTTAAAAAAGAACTCATTTTCTATACGAAATAGCCTATTATCGGTTTTAAGAGTTAGTGGACAAAATTGTCGTTAAGAATGCGATTGAGCTACATGCTGATAATCACAGAATCCAACAGACATATTCTGCATTTCCTGTTTTCTAACATGAATAATAAACACATTATGTAGCAAATGTTAATGACCACTCAAAATAAATAGAATAAACAGATAAAATCTGCATTAAAAGTTCATTAGCCTTGGGTATTAAAAACACAAAGCTATAGAAATGAGTTTCAACAGCTTAATTCTCTCATTCTAGCTTCTCAGAATTAGATACATACCTTAAGATTTAAATGAATCCATAGGGCAATTTTAGTGCATATGAGATAATATATTCCCCTTTTTTGTATTTGTAATTAGAGAAAAGTAGTTTGGAACCTCAGCCACAGTACTGGTTTGAGCCTCGTGGACATTTTCCGAGCATCCTCAATAATAGAACACAGGCATTGTATGGGTCCTATACCAGATGTCATATGAACACATCACAAAGTACTATCACTTTGGTTTCAGTTCAAATCTGCCTTTTGTTTGGGATAATATAGTATGAATTTTCTAATTTTCTTTCTCTTCCTTTCTTTGTCTCTCTCTCTGTCTCTCTCTCTCTGTTTCCTAACTAATTGTCTTGAAATCTCTGACTTTATTTTTTATTCAAGAATTACCTATAATTTCTCACCTATTCTGTCCGATTTTGTGGAATCCCTGCCATAACCTGTGATTCAGCTCTAGGTGACTCCAAGCGCTGACAGTTCCCTGAAGTGTACTTTGCATGTCACAGACCTGCAGCCATCGACAGGACTGCAGGAATTGTGTGGGTGGGCCCAGAAGGAAGGCACCCTCCATGCTGCCTTCAAGAATCTCCCTTCTGAGAGGAATGCAATCTCTTCCATGCTATCTATAGGCAACTCTTGTCATGTTTCTGACTACTGAGCAGCTGAACTTTCTATGGGTGTGTGTCTTGGTGAGAGAAAGGGTCTACCCCACCCTCCTATTCCTGAAAGAAAACTTCTGAGATACTTTCTTTTCTTTATCCCTGGTAACCAGACTGTAGAAACAGGGCCAGTTAGAACTGTTTCTGGGGGAGTGATGCACACAGAAGTAGGAATTAGAATTTATTCCTGGTGGTGTAGATGCAGTGCTGCTTGAAACAACACCAGGCGCCAGGGTGCAGCCTGCAGATTTCCAGCCGGATTCTACCTGTGGAGTGGTTTGATGACCGTTCCAACCTCTCAGCCTCATTTGCGAACCATCTGTTTTTTAAGAACTGATTCTCCAAATAATTTCTTTTTCTCTAAGTTAAGTCCGACCAACTTCTATGTTTTTTTTTTATAATCTTTTATAACCAATATGTTATAAATTCCACCAAACTTCCTCCTATTTGGCAAAAATCTTAAGGAATTCACTCTCTTGGTATGGGGAAAAATGCTGATGAGAACGTGGGTGAACAGGAGAAGACGACATGCTACTAAATAACAAAGTATATAGAGAGCTCCTGAGGAGGGCAGAGGTCACCATGGACTTGCTTATATTCTGCTAGCTGCTAATACATTTTGAAAGCTCTGTACAGTAAAAAAGAACTTTATTTATTTGAAGGGGTGCTATGATGAAATTGACACTTATGTAATTCTTTTTACCAAAACACATTTTCATACATTGCTTGTGGAATGCTGGGCACTGTCAGGGAGGCTGTAAAAATGAGAATGGGCCACCAGAATAACAGGGCATTTCCCCCACTTACAGGATAGAGATTTTGGCTAGAATTTCTCCCCTTTTGTTTTCCGAGATTGAGTACTGTTCCACCTCTTCAAAATCCCTGTGTACAGACATTACCTTCTGTTCTTATGCTGTAGTCCTTTTTGTTTTAGAACATCTCGCCTTCACCTTTTTCACAGAAGATACATGCAGTGTATGTAAATATGTTATTTAGCTGATATTTAAATACTGGATACAGAGGAGGACTCAAGAAATACCGCTAAAGCCAAATGCTAGCACTTGTACAAGCCATCTGGTAACATTTCAGTGATCTTGAGTAGGGCCTATATGTCTCATTAGTGGGATGGGCAATCTGTAGCCATTATATACAAAGTGGTACATCGAATCACTTTTGAGCTGGCTCTAGCCACTGTTACAATGCTGGTGGTGGACCTCATTTGTTCAGTAATCCTCCATCTGTCCCTGTCTCCTCACTGTTTCCCTGTGATTTCAGAAAGAAAACTTCTACTAAAGGAAGAGATAACTAGAGGTTACACATTTACATGGGTCACTAGCAGAGGACCCTCCCTGTACCTCCCTGATTGGTTTCTACCACCCACTAGGGTCCTTGTGAACCTTCAGTGTGCTAACATACCAGAGCACCCAGCACCCTGAGTGCTGTATTCAGTATGGTATATATTTACTGAACACATACATCTGTGAGCACTATTGCTGTTGTGGGTATAGCACCAAACAAAACACATTTCTCTCATCTATGTTCTCTTGCCATTGGAAAAGTAAAGAAGAAAGGCAGAGAATGAGAAAGGCAATAAACTAGTAAGAACGGTAAAGCAGATGATAAAAATATTGATGGGGTGTCATACTAAATAAGGCGGCCAGGAAGCCCTCTGTGGAGAAACAACATTCGAGAAGAGATCCGAATCCAGTGAGGCTGTGAGTCATGTGAACATATGTTGGCAGTGGGAGGAAGCGTTTGTTCCAGGTTTAGTGACAAGAAATGCAGTAGCAAGGCCAGAGGTGTGCTTGTTTGGGGAGCACAGAAGGCAAAGTGGCTGGGATGGGGTGAGCAAGTGGAAGAGACGTAAAACTGAGGGGGAAGTGGTCCATGACCAGATCGCATAGATCCACAGGCCCTGTGAATGATTTAATCGTATTTTAATACTGACAATATGTCACAAATGTGAAAAATAAGTTTATTATCATCATAGAATTAATAGTTTAGAAATATTCCTGAGTGAAAATGTAAAGGATAAGATTAATCATTGAGCCAGGCACAGTGGCTCGCACTTGTAATTCTAGCACTTTGGGAGGTCAAGGTGGGAGGATTGCTTGAGGCCAGAAGTTCAAGACCAGCCTGGGCAACATAGCAAGACCCTGTCTCTATTAAAACAAACAAACAAACAAAAAAACTAAACCAAAAAAACCATTAAACTTTGAAATTAGTTTCTTATATTTATAAATAATGATATGATTTTATATATTATATGCGTTTACATAAAATACATATATAGTATGAGCATTCTTCTTAATGTTCTTCTTGGGTGCATTTAAACCAAGAAAACCAGCAATGTGATGCGCAGTGAATGGAAATGAATAAACACAAAGAAAACCACCAGACTGAGGTATTTTTTAAGGTCACATCCAACATTATTTTTGAATATAAATGCATTTGAAATGCCCTTTAGAGATTGTCTTCTTAATCCAAAGAAAACAAAAAAATAAACATTTGTGTTTGTATTTTTAGTGGGCATTAACCTTCAGGGAACTGAAAGAGGACGGGCAACGGAGAGGCATTTTATGTGACATTAAAGGTATTCGGCCCATTAGACGGTAGACATTTTACTTATTCCTTTTCTAGTATAACTTTTACTCCACCCTAAAATAGTCTGGCACACAAACTCAACAAATATGAGTAGATATCTTGGTCCCCAGAAACATAAAATAAATATGGATTTGCTCCCAAAATATATGCTGTTTTTTCCTTAAGTTGTATTAAAAATATATCAGGCTTTGGGTTACTGAAAAACTGTGTAAGTGGTCAAAAATCAATACTCTTGGCCTTGCCTAGTCTCATAGAAGGAAATGCCAAACTTAGAGTTTAAAGAGAAATGACTCCTTTAATTAAATGTCTCACAGAAAAATGGCTTTTCTTATCAAAGAAGTGATACTTTACCCCGGACAGGGGGTGTGCTAAATGCTAACCTTACGCAAGGAAGAATTTCCTCAAATTCTAACCTGCAGATTTCATGTCCATAAATTCTGCCAAAAATGTAGATATTTTCAAAAATTTTATACATTTCTATAGTGAAGGTGTAATTGTGTCACTGACTCCTTAGCATCTGCCAAAGCCAATTCCTCTCTTCTCATTTCCCCTTTCTCCACACCCTCAAGGCAGCTCCTTAGTTAGTTGTCACTAGGACTCTTCTTTGCAAATCTTTTCGTTTGAAACGTGCCTTCATAAAGCAATTAAAGTGCAATGATAGATGTGATATAATTCAGTGCTACCAAGTGACAGTATTTAATTTGGAGCATGAAAAAAGAGAACAGAAGCCAGAGAGAACACAAACTGTCAGGGAAGGCAGTCTGGGACCAACAGGGTTTCTTCAAGGCAATAGATCCTACAAGGGGCACTTCTGTTTAAAGTGGGAAGCACTTTTATTCTAGTCCCTGGACATTAAAAAATGCAGAAGGAATTTTAGAGCCTTTTGTAATGTGAAAATGGCCCTTGGAATGAAAAATAGGGCATCTAAACTCAGAAACAAAGAAAATGATTTCGAAGACATTAAGAATGTGAACCTTTAGGGCAAGAGTTAGCCTCCTGTCTGGGAAGATATCAATAACTATGAGAATATAGGTGGTTAAAAATGAAAACATAAACAAAGAACCTAAAAAATACTACTATAATATATATATGACTAAATGTACTATGAGTTTACTATGTGCACATATGATTTCCCTGTGCTTTCTCTACAACTTCCTTAATTTATGAATTCTCTATGAAATACCACTTTAATTAGGGCATATAGAAATGCCTAAGTCCTATCTAGAAAACACTTTCTAGTATTTATGGAAATGCTGGTTTTCATGTATTTGTCAGTGTTTTAGACCTGAATATTGGCTATTCAAGCTTGAATATTGCTGTTTATATTAAATAGAAAGGTAACAGGTATAAACATATCCTCACCCTGATGTTTAACTGATTCTGATATTTTTCCCTTGAAATGATCTTTGGAATAGCATCCAGGTGATAGGGCAGATACATTTAAAATGAACACAATAGAATGAGTCTGTTACACTTTTTTAAAAATCAGAAATGTAATTCTCAACTGCATAAAAATGTAAAATATTACTTTAAATTACAACCCTATTTTATTGTTACATAGCCCAAGTGCTGTTCTGCACATAAAAGAAAGTCCATAATTATAATAATTGCTTGTCATCATGAAATGCTTTACAATCATTAGTTGCCATATGAATTATAAACATGTTGATGAACAGAGTAGTCACCATTAACATCATGGTCAATGGTAGGTTTCTCATAGCTAATGAAGTTTTAAAAAAAGAAATTCATGAATTCTCTCATAGGAACTTGCTTTTTATTGGCCTCTAAAAATGTCTTGTAAATTCTATTATTAGAGGATAATGATAGTATGTGGGAAAAATAGATAGTCTGAGCAACGTGTACTTGAATAACTATAACCTGGGTAGTTGTGTCTAATGACAGGTTCTAAAATGGTCTTTGTATAGAATATTTTCTTTGATGATGTTGCTCTTCCTCAGTTCACCAGGACAAAAAGGAGAAAAAAATCAGCCTGGTATGACTAGAGCTGAATTTTTAATATTTCTTATGTAGAAACCTTGAGCTGCTCAGGAAAACTGTATTTTCTGATATGCACAAATCATGTACAAATTTTCACTGAAAAAACAATTGGAAGATTGAACTAACAATACAGGAAGCTCATATTGGAGGACAAAGATATTTGTGGAGCACTACCTATGTGCTGGGCACTATGCTAGGTAATTTATATAAATTATCATATTAAATCACCTGATAACAGGGACACTGGAGCTTAGAGAAGTGAGGACAATGGCTAGGAAGGTAGAGCTGTGATTTGAACCCAGGTTGTCTGACCCAAAACTATATTCTGCTGCCTCCTCCAAATTATAAAAATTTGATGGTAGCATTTATTTAAACATTTCCCTTGCTAAACATTTATATGTTACTTAATCTTCACAACAAACAATATAACTTATAACTATGCATCACAGTTCATTAGATTTTATATTTGTTGAGAGCAGGGATTCTATGTTAGGCATTTATGTTTCCCATAATGCCTTGCAATGACTCCCAGGTGTTCAATAAATACATACGAAACATATAAATCATGTATATATTCGTTCCATACCATGGGAAAAAAAAGTGACTTTATGTATTTTGTAGCTTAATAGTTGTATTTATACCACAGACTCTACATTCCTTTTGTTATTTACCTCTGAATGTTATTTAAATTGTTATTATTGCTTATTAAACCCTAAAGGTTTGTCGTACAAACATCTTTGCACACTATCATGTTACAATCATTAAGTACACAGTCTATTTTATGTAACATATTTAAATATTATATATTATCAGTAAAAGAGACAATTATGCTTCACTCCAAAGGCAAGAAAATTTATATAACCATCTCCAATCCCTCTTCATGATATGATTGCAAACAGATTAAAAGCAACAGTAATAAAACAGAAATGTTTTGCGTTTGCTTATTTAATTCATTTTAGGAGAGGCCATGATAGTAACTGAAACAGAGTGAAATAAAAGTTCCTGAACTTGAGAAGAAAATACTTTTAGTTGCTATAGACAAAATGTCCTTATTAAGTATAATTTCTCACTATATCTTGATGTTTTATAAAAACAGTACCTCATTAACATTAAAAACTTAGTGATTACTGAAATTCTTGGGTATTCATCATTAACTTACTTTATTATCCATATTTAACTAATTCCACGCACATTTTCAACGTTAGCTAAAGTCTCATAAATTCTGTTTTGAATTTTTTTGATTTTATTCTTGTTCTTCATCCTCCATAAAAATAATATTCTTTCTTCATTTTACTTTCCATTTGACAAGTTTTCTTTCTCTTAACCTTTATAACTTTCTTTGTTTTACATTTTACAGTTGGTGTTCTGCATCTTAAGAAGTAAACTTATTTAAATTCCGAGGATATCCCTGTGCAACATACTGCTTTCACTGGATGGTAATGAAATAGTTGTATCCAAATGGCCAAATTCATTTCTTTGATAGCCATTCACTGTTACTTTCTATATTCCAGGCACAGTTCTAGGTTCTGCTAAAGCAATGAAGAGAATAAACTCTTTGTCCTTTTCTAGTCAATAAACTAGTGATAAACACAATTTTATTGTCAGTTAATGATACATGCTATTAAGAAGAACTAAGCAGATAGGGTAACAGAAAGTGAGGAAGGAGGAAGAAGAGCCTACTCAATAGGAAAAGGGTTGTGTGAGAAGATAAACTATGAGTAGAAGCATAAGTTAAGTGAAGTATGAAGCCATGCAAACATCAAGAAGAACATTCTGGAAGAGGGAGCAACAGATGCAAAGGCCTAAGGGACTGAGCCTTAGGGGACTGAGATCAGAAAACTATGACAATGGTGGGGTAAGTAGGGGAAGGTGGAGATATGAGTTAGGAGAGGAAGACAGGCCAGATCATGAAAGGCTTTATATATTATTCTGCGATGGGAAGAGAATGGAAAATTTTGAGCAGAGTAGTGATAAGAGCCCATTAACTTTTTAAAAGGATTATTTTGGCTATTCTATGCACAAATGAGCTATTGAAGGGCAAGGATATATACAAGGAATGGTGGAGTATATGAAAGTAGCTGGATTTGGAATGTATTTTTTTAAGGTGGAGCTGGCATGACTCTCTAACTGATTGGATATACAGTATAGAAAATTTGAAAGAATGCCATAACCCGACTACACTGTCATATAGAAACTCAAAGAGTAGACATTGATTTGGTATTAGAGAAATTATTTTCCCAGATAGCAGAAACTATCAGAAGCACTTGTTGACTTGCAAACATGATGTTCAATGGCGGAAAGAGACGTAAATTTGAGACATAGAGTGAAGAACATTCCCAGTGGCACTGTGCGGGGAGGTAGCTAAGCTCCCAGCAAAAAACCGGGTCCCTTTGGTAGAGTTGCAAGGGATAAGAAAATAATAGAGAAAAATGGAAAATAAAAGGAATAAAAGAATACTCAGAGACAAAGATATAGTTTTATAAGTTTATGAAGATTATAGGCAAAGCGGGATTTCAGGGGGCCTAGACCTTCTCCATGGGTCTCAAAAAGCCCTGAATGAGGTCTTACATGGTAACTTATAGGGAATAGTGATTAATTGCCAGGGGTAACAGATATACATAACAACAGGTAGTTCCTCTCAGGTTAACAGATTTTCAAAAGGCTTCTACAGATCCTTAAACTAATTCTATCTACGTGGACAAATGGTTACAAAATATTTCAAAGATTAACTTCCAAGTTCTAAGGTAAATTTATCACTTAACAGAGGGGTTAAACAGAGATATGTTGGCTCTATATTTATTAGGTTATTGTGAATGGAGACAGGTAGTCTGGAGTGTTCAAACAAGAGCTTTCAATTTACCCATTCAGGCAGCTGTCTGTTCCAGGGGGGCACCCCATTGTCAGCTCTCATCCTGTAGTTTTTAACAGATTCACTTTGCTTTACAAAGAGAATCCAAACCTTTAGGTCTGAGAAACATGGCGCCTTGTGGGATACAGCTGCTACTGTCTTTCAGAGACGCCCTCCCGAGTATAACAGCATTTGAGATGCAAACCAACATGTTCACATATTCCTTCAGGGCAAAGCTCTGCAAAACTCCTAAGACAAATCCTGTCTGCAAACACGTTTATATTAATTCATGGAGCAACAGCACTGGACATTGTTCCTGAAGTGAACCAGATTGTTAGGTCTGGAGGAGGGCAAAGAGGCAGCAAGTCAGGCAAAGAAGTGGCTAAGGGTGGAGAGTGGAACCAAATTGTAGCTAGGAACCAAACTGTGGCTAGAAATTGTTCCCTGGTGGGAACATACATAGTAAAACATTCCTAGTAACCTTTAACTGACCTAGAGCTCATTACCATCTAATTAGCATAACATGGGTGGAGACTTCATGAAGGACTCTGGGGAAGATGCATGAGCAGTGAGGAAACTGTTACATAATCTAACCTGTTAAGGAACCTGTTATGTAATCTGTTGTATAACACCAACCTGTCAATTACCCCCAAAGGCAGGAAATGTCAGCCAATCCTTCCAGGAAAAAGGCAGGACAAACTAGAGAATTTATAAAAAGCAGCCTGCACTCAGACTTCGTGTCTTTCTCCACTCACAGAGACTGACCTGTTCCACTCTCTCTGAACTTATTTTCACTTTGTGTAGCTTCCTTCTTTACTTTCATTCTTTCTTTCATGTGATAAACTGTATAAAATTGTTCTGTGTTTGTGATCACTGTGTCATCAGCATGACTCGGTACCAGTACTCATTCTTGACACTGGGAACCGGGGGACCAGAGAACATCCAGAAGAACCTAACGAGAAGACTGCTGGAAGGAGAAGCTGGGGAATTAGAAAAAGGGAAGCAATTTCATGATTATGGTGTCTCTTCTCACCAAGGACCAGGATATGGCAAGGAAGGAAGACAACAGGCAGGAAATGGGAGAAAATTAATCCACCTACTTCCACATTTCATTCTTAACAAGTATCACTAAGAATTCTTTGCTGTAGCCCTGGTGATATTATCAATATTATTATTTTCAGGTACCTAAGGCTTTAATAAGTTCCAAAGATTGGCCTAGGGACACACTTGCAGCTGTTAAACATTCCCTCTATAAAGAAATGTATGCAGAGTCCTGAAAAGCTGACTTATGAATGAATTTTATAAGTATAAGCTGCCTGTAAACCTAGGACCTGTATACACTCATTCACACTGGGAAGATCTTTTCTAGCACATTCATGTTTACTTCTATGGATAGGTCCCTACATTAGCATTGCTCAGCATGGGAGAACCGGTTTTCCATATTAGGATGTGAATAAAGCTTTCTTACACATGAGTCACCTGTTTTTGTGATTATAATTTTATTCAAACTATAATGCTAAAAGGAATGGTCTTATACACTGTATGATATTAGATTTGCCAACCACAAAAAAACACCTGGTTCCTGGAAATCTTGTACACCACACAGGTCTTCTGTCCCTAAACTTGGGCCTTCTCCCACTATCCTCCAATATTTTTCTAGAAAACAGTTTCAGGGGGTATATTGGAAGAGAAATTATAACAAAGGAAAAGGATCAGAAAGAAAAAACAAAAAACGAACTCATAGAAATGATCTTCTAAAATTACTCTATAAAAAAGGCTATGCTCCCCAAGAACAAAGAATATACAGTAAAACCATCAGATTGGGCTGGTATTGGGGTGTGGGGTAGAGTGCAGTGGGCTACAAAGGCATGGATGAATAAATAAATACATAAAGTATTTACAAAAGTAAAGGCCAGGCATGGTGGTTCACACCTGGTCACCCTAGCACTCTGGGAGGCCGAGGCAGAAGGATTGCTTGAGGTCAGGAGTTCAAGACCATCCTGAGAAAGAGCAAGACCCCGTCTCTACTAAAAATAGAAAACTAGGCCAGCCGTAGCGGTGCATGCCTGTAATCCCAGCTACTCAGGAGGCCGAGGCAGGAGAATCATCGCTTGAGCCCAGGAGTTTGAGGTTACTGTGAGCTAGGCTGATGCCATGGCACTCTAGCCCAGGTGACAGAGTGAGACTCCATCTAAAAAAAAAAAAAAAAAACAAGTAAATATCTTACATGGACAAATGATGGTGATGCCATGACATGAAGTAAGGTATCTGCTTCTGAGGGTCAAACAATGACAATGAACTATGAGCTATGATGGAGACATAAATACGATGGAGTGAAAATACAAAAGCGTCTGGGAATGTTAACACCAATTTCAGAATAGTAAATACCTCTGAAGGAGGAGCATGTGGCCAGAGATGGGCACACAAGATATCAAGAGTATCTTTACTGTTTTATTTTTAAAACCCTGAAATAAATACAGCAAAATGTTAAGATCTGGCAAACCAGGATGGTGGGTACGTGAGAGCTCATCATGTAATTTTCTGTTTTACTGTACTGTGATTAAAATATTTCATAAGGAAAATTATAAGAGAATATGAAATTTTATAACAATAAACTTTAAAAATCTAAAACAGAACAAAACAATGACATCATCCAATGAGTTGAAACAAAACTTTGAAGGTCAAATGCATTTTTTCTAAGAAAAAATTTTTTCGCCACTCCATTAGAAAGTTCATGTTAAGCAGAATACTTACCTGATTCCTGGCAGCCTAGAAATCTCTGTTCCTTCTTTTCTCCCCAGCCAGAAGAATCTGCCTTGTACCCCATATGGTTAACGCCCTACACCCTCCACTAACATTTCTAAAAGTTGCTAAGTGAGAGCTGCTTCTCAACATGTGTGTCCTCTCTCAACACTTCCTGGCTACTCATTGTTACACATTTTATTTTGGTGCTACACGTCAGAGAGTAATGAGGGGGAACATGGAATGCATTTCATTTGGACTTCAGCTTGGTTTTAGCAATGTTCTCAAAATAATATACACTGTTAATTTTTCTCAACAGAAAGAAGACCTTTCTGTGCAAGTTGGACATGTTGATTAGGAAGCAGGAAAGAAAAAGAGAGCAATGCCAAGAAAAACATGCTATTTTAACATCAAGCAACACAAAGGAGGCATGGGGTTATTTCCAGCATAAAGTTGAGGCTACATTTAGAGCAAAACTCTAAGAAGCCAGATGCTTAACTCAATCTTTTTTAAAAATTTGAGGTGAAATTTATGTAACATAAAATTAACTATTTTAAAGTGAACAATTCAATGACATTTAATATTGAATTCACAGTGTTATGCGACTCTCACCTCAATCAAGTCCCAAAACATTTTCATAACTCTAAAGGAAACACGCTCCCATTAAACAACATTCCCCATGTTTCCCTCCCCAACTCCCTGACAAACATCAGTCTGCATCCTGTCATTATGAAATGGCATATTCTAGATATTTTGTGCAAATAGAATAATATGTGTGACCATTTATGCCAGGCTTCTTTCATTTAGCATAGTATTTTGGAGGCTCATCCATGTTGCAGCACGTATTAGTACTTCATTCCATTTTAGGGCCCCTTAATATTCCATTGTATGTATACACTACAATTTGTTTATCCATGTATACATTGAAACATGATTTTTTCTTAAACAAGCAAGCAAGCAAACAAACAAAAACCACCTGGAAATGGATGCATAGCCATTGACAGCTTTAATATCGATGAATTTCTAAGATTATTGTGCCTCAAATGAAGCCAAGTGATCCAAGTGATTTTCCTTCACCTTATACATATGTTCTCACTCAATGTTTTTTTTCAGAGACTTTCTCATTGGTATCAAATACGATCTCTTCTGCCTTCCTTCCAGTAGACAATATTCAATAATTACTGTTTTTGTCAATCTATTCGAAACACTCAGGATTGTGCCTCAGAGGAGTTTCCTACATATCTAGAAAGTTTTAATTTCCTCCTGTTTTTTTTATTATTTTTTTAACTTTTGTTATTTTAGTTATTGAAGAGTAGGCTGGCATTAAGATACCAAAAAATAAAAATATCAGCAATAACTGAAATGCTTTTGGAGTTCACACTTTTAAACTCTTAAAAATTTACTTTCTTTTTCCTCCTATGGCTTTAAATTTGCAGTCTTGGGAACATAATAAAGAGAGGAATATTGATTTTTTTTAACCTTTATATATCTATAGTTCATTTCACATTTAATTCATATCCTGATGTTGGAAGTATTATTTGCAGGAAAACAACTTGCCTCTCTGCTGTGAAATTCAGAAATATTCACCTTCAAATAATATGGGGAAATTTGGTTTCAACAATGAGAAAAGCTTGTATTACACATTTTGCAATTTTATGAATGAACATTGCAAATCTCTGCAGAAGGTAAGTCTGTGGTCATTCTCAAGCATATTTGAGAATAGAAATGGATTTTTTAAGGAAACATATAATGGGACCAGTATTCAACAGGAATGAAGTTGAAGTACTTTCTAAAATTCTTTCCAATTCTAAGGGTCAGTAACTATCAAACTATAATCCTGTCATAAAACAGAGTCAGAAGCAATAAAATATGTTTAATATTTTTTAAAGTCAAAAATTTAGGACTATTGTCACTTCTAAATTTTGGATTTGGATTTTTATCTCCTTCCTATTAGTGAAGTGAAAGTGTAAGATCTTGACAACAAAGAATAATGTGGTATTGGTTGCTGCACAGGAGCCCAAGTGTTACAGGAGTAGTAAAATAAAAAGAGCTAAACTACGAAGAGTAAATTACTGAATCTTTCTAGCAGCAAACATGATGTTCCAAATTAAACAAATTCTCCTCCTCCCCTTCATTTCGCCTAGAATTAATTGCATACATGTCCATACACACACACACACACACACCCACACATATCTCTCTCTCTCACACACACACACACACACACACACACGCACAAGATCTGGTGATGACACCAAAATTGTCCAAATATACTATTCTGTGTTTCACTGTCCCTGAACTGCAGCTATAATTTCCCCATCATCTTCCCTAGTGATTAATGGAGATCATTATCTCCCAATTTATAGTTTTCATAAATCATTATTTATTCAGTGCCAAGAGGCATGGCATGAGGTCTGGTGCTTTAGAAATACTGACTTAACAAAGACGTCCATTCCTGCCCTCTGTAAATTTGCAATTTAGAAGAACCATAAGAGACAGTGAAGATTTGATT
>RJWJ010018826.1:0-31094 GCA_004363605.1 Indri indri
AAAGAGAACCAAATGAAGTCAACTGTGTATAAATAGTAAAAACATACACAGAAAATATAATTCAAGTTGCTTGTGAACACAGCATGCTGATTCTATATCCTTAATAGGATATATTCTAAGGACAAGGAAAAATGCAAAGAAATCTTGAAGTTTACTTCAGGGGCTTGTTGGGGTTGTGTGAAATTGTGTGTGTGTGTGTTGTAGGAAAGACCAAATGAATAATGATATTGATGTGAATGGGAATCAGTTTTCATTGTGGGAGAAGGGAGATAAAAACATGGAACAGGGGAAGGTGAGAAAGAACCCCTATGAAGTTGAAAAGTATTTGGTATACACTGATGATTAAAAAAAGAGGAAAAGCAGCCTGGCGCGGTGGCCTACGCCTGTAATCCTAGCACTCTGGGATGCCGAGGCAAGTGGATCGCTCAAGGTCAGGAGTTGGAGACCAGCCTGAACAAGAGCAAGAACCCCGTCTCTACTAAAAAATAGAAAGAAATGATCTGGACAACTAAAAATATATACACATATATAGAAAAAATTAGCCAGGCATGGTGGCGCATGCCTGTAGTCCCAGCTCCTCAGGAGGCTGAGGCAGGAGGATCGCTTGAGCCCAGGAGTTTGAGGTTGCTGTGAGCTAGGCTGAAGCCACGGCACTCTAGCCCGGGCAACAGAGTGAGACTTTGTCTCAAAAAAAAAAAAAAAAAAAAAAAAAAGGGAAAGATACACTTCATTTACAGTGAGGAGATCTGGTAGAACATTAAATATGTTAACAAAAGTAGCATCCACAGTTGTGATGCAGTAAGTACACTGCACCATTTAGGTATTATTCTTGCCAGAAATGTTCAATATGAATCTCATAATGAGGAAAAATAATCAGATAAATCCTCAAATCTAGAATGTGGGACATTTTATAGGAAATTGGGCTGAACTCTTCAAAAAAGTCAATGTCATGAGAAACATCAATACCATTGCCACTACCAACATCATAAACAACAAATACCACCACAAAAAGGTATGGGAACTGTTGTAGATTAAAAGAGGATAAAAGAGACTTGATGCAATGTATTAATAATGATCAGATCTTGGATTGACATCTACAAAAGACATTTGTGGGATAGTTGGGGAAATTCGAATACATACTCTATATTAGATGACATTATTGAATAGTTAATTTTCCTAGATAGATAATTGTGTTGTGGTTTTACAGGAGAATGTCCTGTTCTTAAGGGATGCATGCTGAAGTATTAGTACTTAGGGGTAAAGCGAAGTGTAAGGATGTCTGCAACTTACCGATTAGCAGTCACTCTCCATTTCCCCCAAACCCAGCTACCACCAGTCCTGGGCAACCACTAATCTATTTTCTGTCTTTATGGATTTGCCAGTACCGGACATGCCACATAAATGGTGTAATACAGTATGGTGTTTTATGACTACCTTTTTTCATGTAGCATCCATATTGTAGCTTGTATCAGTAACTTCATTCCTTTTTATTGCTAAAGAATATTCCATTGTTGAATAAGCCACATTTTGTTTATCCATTCATCAGTTGATGGACATTTGGGTTGTTTCCACATTCGGCTATTATGAATAATGTTGCTACAACTCGTGGATGTTTTTGTGTGGATACGTTTTTACTTCTCTTAGTTGTATGCCTGGGAGTGGACATGTTCATATGATGACTCAATTGACTGGTCATACGAACAAAAGTTCTCTGAAAAGTAATCTGGAGGAAAGAGACTTTATTCCAGAGAGCAGTTTGCAAACCAGGGAGATGCACTCTTCAGGTGTAAACAAGGTACATTCCAGAGATCAAAGGGAAGGCTCAGGTTTTACAGCAAAAGTTCCTACCTACCTAGGTTCCCAATCAGGTCCATTCATGCAAATGAAGAATTGAGACTTGCTTAGTTCTGATTGGCAGACACAGGTGAGTTTTGATTGGTTGAGATAGCTCAGCCTTGATTGGTCAATACAGCTGAGCCTCGATTGACCAGGGTAGATGAACTCTGATTGGTTAGTTTCCAAGCCCCAAACCAGAAGTCTCTGTTAGAGATTTCATTTAAATGGCTGGTGGGGGCCTAGGGAGGATTCCAGATGCAGTTTATCTCGGCACGAACAACAGGAATTGGTTTGGCTCGAGTGAAGGTAGGTCCTGTGACAACTTTACAACATCTTTCTGAGAACATGAGTACGGTGACCACTCTCTTATCCAGCCATGGCTGCCTGGTTCTATTCTAACTTTGGGCACCTTAGTTAGCCATGGGGTGTCCATTTTGTCTGTCAGCCAGGGGCGTAATTTAATAGTCACGATGTTTATCCTTTTAGATATTGTTGGCTACATATGTTAATATTTTGTTTAGGATATTTTCATCTATTTCACAACAGATACTGGCCTATAATTTTCTTCTCTTTTCTTTATCAGGTTTTAATGTAAGTGTTTTATTGGCCTCATAAAATATGTTGGAAAGTATTCCCTATTTTTCTAATTCTCTGAAAGATTGTATGTAAGATTAGTATTAGTTCTTCCTTATATGTTTGGAGGACTACACCAGGGAGGCCATCTGAGACTCAAGTTTTCTTTCTGGGAAGGTTTTCAGTTATATAAACTAATTAATAGATATAATTTGTTTTGGTCAGTTTTAATAAATTATGTTTTTCAAGAAATTTGAAAACTTCCTCAAAAATTTCACCTAATTTTTCAGATGTATTGGCATCAAGTTGTTCACAACAGCCCTCTTTTATCTCTTTGATGTCTCCAGGATCTGAAGTGCTCTTTCATTTTATTATTTCTAATATTGACTATACATGGCTCTACATTGGCTATACATGCCTTCTTTCTCTTTCTCTGGATCAGTCTAGCTGATGCGTTATCGATTCTGTTAGTTTTTTTCATTGACCAACTTTGACTTTATTGATCCTATCTATGAACATTTGATTTCTTTTATCTTTATTATCTCATTTCTTCTGCATTCTTTCAGTTTAATTTGGTTCTTTCTCTAATTTCTTGAAATGGCTATTTCTATTACTGATTTTTCAGCCTTTCTTCCTTTCTAATATGTAAATTTAAGGATTTAAATTCCCATTTAAGCATGGTTTGAGCTCTAATGTGTAAACTTTGCATATATTCTATTTTTGTTATCATTCATTTCAAAGTATTCTCTAATCTCTATGAGCTACTTAGAACCGTATTGTTTAATTTCCACATATTTGGGGATTTTCTCATTATACACACACACACGCACACACACACATATATGTGTGTGTGTGTGTGTGTGTGTGTGTGTGTGTGTATATTAGAAACAATGTCTCAGCCTGTCACCTAGGCTGGAATACAGTGATGGATCATAGTTTACTGCAGCCTCAAACTGCTGGCCTCAAATGATCCTCCCATCTTGGCCTCCCAAGTGCTGGGATTACAAGCGTGAGCCACTGCACCTGGCCAGAAAGATTATTAAAATCACTATCTGTGATTATATATTTGAATGCTTTTTCTTTTAGTTCCCTTAATTCTTGCTTTATCTATTTTGAGGCTGGGATATTCAGTGCATAAATATTTAAATTTGGCTCAGCTGCAGCATCAAAAGCTGGAGCATAGGAAGCTTGATTGGAATTTTTGTATTCCGGTGCAATGGCATATGAGTATAAAGGGGCAGTCAGTCCCCAGACGGACACTTTTTCCAAGTGGAATATGCCCAGGAAGAGGTGAAGAAAGGACCCACTATGATTGAAATTCTGGGTACCAATATAGCTGTGATTGGGATAGAAAAAAACTCTGTTGCCAAGCTTCAAGATGAAAGAACTGTGAGGAGAATGCGTGTATTCGATGACCAGGTCTGCATGGCTTTTGCAGGACTGACTGCTGGTGGTCGAGTAGTAACAAGCAGAGCCCGTATGGCCTGCCTGAGCCATCTCAGCTTACAGCTGAGGACGCGGTCACTGCAGAACGTATAACTCACTTCATAGCAACTTTGAAGCAAAAACATACCAAGCAATGGACAAAGACCTTTTGGTATTTCTGCCTTAATTGTAGGTTTTGATGATGACGACGTTCCAAGATTATATCGGACAGATGCCTCTGGCACTTACGCTTGGAAGGCAAATGCAATAGGCCAACGTGCTAAAACTGTTGAAGAATTTCTGGAAAAGGATCACACAGAAGATGCTATAGCAAATGACAATGAAGCAATCAAATCAGCAATAAGAGCTTTGCTAGAAGTTGTCCAATGGGAAAAAAAAATTGAACTTGCTATGATAAGAAATCAACCCTCAAAGATGTTTAGTGCTGAAGAAATTGAATGAGTAACTGAAATAAAAAAGGAAACAGAGGAAGCAGAGAAGAAAAAAATCAAAGAAGTCTGCCTAATTCTTAGGATGACCACCAGGAGCTTGAAATGTTTTGTTGTGCTGCTTGAAATTTTTTAGTGACGTTTTAGAGAAAATAAGTTACTTTGCAACATTACATTTAGTACTTCTGTGCTCTTTTGAGAATGCCAGATTTGTGGCTGTCCTCACTCTGTTACATAGCCAAACATAAGTTAGTGTGAAGATTATCTCTGAAAGGAGATTTTGGTAACTGTTGAAAGCAGTCATAAATCCATATAACCCTGAGACTATACTCTATAACTTGTCCAGTGTGTTACTTTTCTTCATATATGAAAATTTAATTAAGAAAAAACTTTTTGTATAAAAATTTAGTAATTTGGTGATGTTTGAGTATTGACTGTCAAAGAGAGCTATTCCAAAATAAACTGAATAAAATATTGAGTTGCATTTCTCATTGAATGACAAAAACATTCCTGTGTTGGTGAATTCTCAAAATTTTGTCAGAGCCCTCTTCATTTTTAAATACTTGTCATATTTATTTTACCTTTTCATTTTATAAGTCACAACATATTGTTTTGTTCCTGAATGAAATACTAAAAGCCTAATCAAAACAGGCAAAACAAATTTTTAATTTATTGTATGTTTCTGATGGGTTGACCTTGGTGTCATTATGAAATGTATCTCTTTATCTCTAGGAATGCTTGTTGCTTGAAATATAATTTGTGGGTTATGAGTACAACTTCACCTACTTTCTGTTAGGTTCGCATGGTATGTATTTTTCCCATTCTTTTACTTTATACATCTTCATCTTCGTATGTCTCTTATAATTTTATTGTTCAAAGATTTTATTCTAATTTTGGAAATTTTTATTTTTTAATTATTTCCTTCATTTTCATTTAATAACTGACATATATGATTTTATATCTATTATTATTATTTGTTTTTCATTATCTCAACTCTTCTGTGTTCCTGTTTATCTCCTTTTTTGCCTTCTTTGTTAGTTATTTATTAGGTTGAATAGAGTCCCCCCCAACCTTCATGTCCATCCACAACCTCAGAATGTGACCTTATGTGGAAATACGGTTTTTGTAGATGTAATTAAAGAAAGGATTAGAGCGGGTTGTAAATCCAATGAGTGTTCCCTTATAAGAGACAGGAAAGAACACACAGACACGAAGACACAGGCAGTGATTAATGTGACCACAAGCCAAGGAATGCCAGGAGCCACCAGAAGCTGGAAGAAACAAGGAAGGATCCTCCCCTAGAGCCTTTGAAGGGAGCATGGCCCTGCCAACACCTTGATTTTGGCCTTCTGGCCTCATGAACCATAAGAGAATAAATTTCTGTTTTAAGCCACCCAGGTTATTGTAATTTGATACAGAAGCCCTAGAAAACTAATATAGTTATATACTCTCTTACTATTAATTTAGTGTTGAGATGTTACAATGTGCAACCATGACTTACTAAAATCTTATTTAAATTACTACTCTTCAATCAGGAAAGAGAAAGAAATAAAAGGCATCTAACTTGTTAAAGAGGAGGTTAAATTGTCCCTCTTTGCAAATGGCATTATCTTATCTTATACTTAGAAAAACCAAAAGACTCCACCAAAAAACTCTTAGAGCTGATGAGCAAATTCAGGAAGCTGCAGGATACAAAACCAACATACAAAAATCAGTAGCATTTCTGTACAATAATAATGAAATAGCAAAAAAAGAAATCAAGAAGGCAATCCCATTTACGATACCCATGAATAAATTTAACCAAGGAGGTAAAAGATCTCTACAAGGAAAATGACAGAACACTGATGAAAGAAATTGAAGAGGACACAAATGGAAAGACATCTCATGCTTATGAATCACAAGAATTAATATCATCAAAATTACCATACTGCCCAAGGCAATATACAGATTCAATGCAATCCCTATCAAAATACTAATGTCATTTTTCACAGAAATAGAAAAAACAATCCTAAAATTCGTATGGAACCAAAAAAGAACCAGAATAGCCAAAGAAATCCTGGGAAAAAAGAACAAAGCTAGAGGGATCACACTACCTGACTTCAAAATATATTACAAGACTATAGTAACACAAATAGCATGGTATTGGTATAAAAGTAGACACATAGATCAATGGAACAGAATAGAGCACAGAGAAAGAAATCCACATATTTACAGCCAACTGATTTTTCACAAAGGTGCCAAGAACATGCACTGGGGAAAGGATACCCTCTTCAATAAATGGTGCTGGGAAAATTGGACATCCATATGCAGAAGAATGAAACTGGACCCCTCTCTCTCATCATATACAAAAATGAACTCAAGATACATTAATATGAAGTCAAACATAAGACCCAGCATTATAAAACTACCAGGAGAAAACCTAGGGAAAACTCTCCATGACATTAGTCTAGGCAAAGACTTTATGGCTAAGACTTCAGAAGCATAGACAACTAAAACAAAAATAGACAAATGGGACTATATTAAACAAAATCTTATGCACAGCAAAGGAAATAATCAACAGAGTAGAGAGACAACTTGTCGAATGGAAGCATATATTTGCAAACTATTCATCGAACAAGAGACTAATATCCAGAATACACAAGGAACTCAAAACAACAATTAAAAAAAATCCATTAAAAGTGGGCAAAGGATGTGAATAGACAATTCTTAAAAGAAGACATACAAATGGCCAAGAAGTATGTGACAAAGTTCTCAATATCTCTAATCATCAGGGAAATGCAAATCAAAATCACAATGAGATATCACCTTACCCCAGTTAGAATGACTATTAATAAAATGACAAAAAATAACAGATGCTGGTGAGGATGTTGGAGAAAAGAAACTCTTGTACACTGTTGGTGGGAATGCAAGTTAATACAACCAACAGGAAGACCATGTGGAGATTTCTCAAAAAAAACTAAAAGTAAATATAATATAATATAATCCGACAATCCCACTACTGGGTATCTATCCAAAGGAAAAGAAACATGCACTTGCATGTTTATTGCAACACTATTCACAATAGCAAAGATACGGAATCAACCTAAACATCCGTCAGTGGACCAATGGATAAAGAAACGTGGTGTATGTACACAATGGAATACTATTTGACCATAAAAAAGAATGAGAGCATGTCATTTGCAGCAACATGGATGGAACTGGAGGTCATTATGTTCAGTAAAATAACCCAGGCAACAAAAGACATATTATGCATGTTCTCATTCATATGTGGGAGCTAAAACACTTGATCACGTGGAAATAGAGAATAGAATGATAGATACCAGAGGCTGGGAGGGGTTTGAGGGTGGGAGGGAGAAATGAAGAAAAGCTGGTGAACGGGTACAAACTTACAGTTAGATGGAAGACATAAGCTCTATTGTTTATTAACAGATGGGGTTGGGGGGTCGGTAGGTGACTAAAGTTGGCAACAAAATATTATATATTTCAAAGTAGCTAGAAGAGGGGACTTGAAATGTTACCAACACATAGAAGTGATAAATACTCAAGGGGATGGATACTTCAAATAACCTGACTTGATTATTACACATTCTATGCGTATAAAAAGCACCCACATGTACCCCCATAAATATGTAAAATATTATGCATTGGTTAAAATATTGGTTTAATTACTGTTTTGTTTGTTGTTGTTGTTGTTGTTTTTAGAGACAGGGTCTAGCTCTGTTGCTCAGGCTGGAGTGCAGTGGCGTCTTCATAGCTCACAGCAACCTCAAACTGCTGGACCTGAGCGACCCTCCTGCCTCAGCCTCCCAAGTAGCTGGGACTATAGACACACGCCACCACACCCAGCTAATTTTTTTTTTTTGTATAGAGAAAGGGTCTCGCTATGTAACCCACGCTAGTCTCAAACTCCTGGCCTCAAGCGATCCTCCTGCCTCAACCTCCCAAAATGCTGGGATTACAGGGTGAACCACGGCACCCAGCCTAATAAAATTCTTAACAGTTCCGAGACGATGTAAGGATAGTACAACATTTTAAGTCCATTTACCCTCTATCCTCTCTTTTCTATTAATATCATCATGTTTTGACAAATTCTACATATAATTTAAAGATTGCAAACATATTAGTTTATACAGTAAAAATTAATATAGATTTATTCAGATATTTACCTTTTCTGTTGCTCTTCATTCCTTTCTGCATTTCCATCTCCTTCCATCATTTTTCTTCTGCCTTAAAAAGTCCCCTTTTTATTTGCATTAGTAATGGAGTGCTGCTAACTAATTGTCTGGTTTTGCTTGTCTGGAAGTATCTTTTTCTATTTTCATGTTTGAGGGATACTTTTATTGGGTGTAGAATTCTAAGTTGTCACTTATTTTCTTTCAGTATGTTTAAAGTGTCATTTTGTTGGCTTTGGGCTTCCATTTTTCCTTTTGAGAAGTTAGCGACAGTCTTATTTTATGTTCCTTTGAAATGAACATGTCCGTTTTATCTGGCTATTTATAGTATTTGCTTTCTTCCTTTGGGTTTCGGGTATTTCTCTGATGAATTTGGGCATCTTTTTTTTGTGGAGGAGGGTTAGAAAAAGACTTTATTTTTAATAGTAATTTTAGGTTCACAGTAAAATTGAGCAGAAGGTAGACATTTCCTATATACCTCTGCACTCACATACCCACAACCTTCCCAATTATTATTATTATTATTATTATTGTTATTATTAGACAGATTCTCGTTCTGTTGCCCAGGCTAGAGTGCCGTGGCATCAGCCTAGCTCACAGCAACCTCAAACTCCTGGGCTCAAATGATCCTCCTGCCTCAGCCTCCCGAGTAGCTGGGACTACAGGCATGCGCCACCATGCCCAGCTAATTTTATCTACATATATTTTTAGTTGTCCAGCTAATTTCTTTCTATTATTTTTAGTAGAGATGGGGTCTCACTCTTGCTCAGACTGGTCTCAAACTCCTGAGCTCAAATGATCTGCCCACATCAGCCTCCCAGAGTGCTAAGATTACAGACGTGAGCCACTGCGCCCGGCCAACCCTCCCAATTATTAACGTCTCCTACCAGAGTAGCACATTTGTCACAACCGATGAACCTACATTGACATCATCATCCCCCAAATTCATAGTATTGTATATTCTCTGGCTTTAGATAAATGTATCCACCATTACAGTATCACACAGAGTCATTTCCCTGCCCTGAAAAATCCTCTGTGCGCCAGCTATTCATCCCTCCTCCTCCCAACCCCCACAACCCTTCACATTTTTACTGCCTCTATAGTTCTGTCTTGTCCAGAATGTCACAAAGTTGGAATCATATCATATGCTGCCTTTTCGGATTGGCTTCTTTCACTTAGTAATATGCATTTAAGTTTTCTCCATGTCTTTTCATGGCTTGATAGCTCATTTCTTTTTAGTGCTGAATAATATCCCATTGTCTGGATGTACCACAGTTTATTTATCCATTCACGTGGATAAATAAACAATTTCCTTTCTACTTATTCTAATTGGAGTTTGTAATTCTTCTTGCAGTTGTGGATTGTCTCATTTCATTAGTTTTGAAAATTATTGGTCATTATCTCTTTAAGTATTTCTCCTGCCTCTTTCTCTTTCTCCTCTCCTTCTGGGGTTCCAGTTATACAGATGTTAGGCTATTTTGCCATGTCTCACATTCTCTTTTAGGTTTTCTACATTGTTCATTATTTTGTTTCCCTGTGCATCAGTCTATATATTTTCTTCTGACCTTTATTCCAGCTTATCAGTTCTTGCCTCAGCTGCGCCCACTCCGTTTAACCCATCTACTAAGTTATTTATTTGTATTATAGAATTACTGTTTGATTCTTTTTTATTGTATACAAATATCTATTGAAATTATCCATCTTGTTATTTATTAATCACATTTAAACTTATGAAATCACAGTTAAAGTCTACGTCTGGTCACTTCACTGTGTTGCTGTATTGCGAATTTGTATGTCTTATCTGTGTTTTTCTTAATTTTTACTCAATTTTATCTTTTTGCATGCTTGGTTGCTTTTGACTATGTGACAGACACTATGAAAACTTGTAGAGATATTTTCACGCTCTGCAAGATTTTATCCTCTTCCAGAGAGAATTTACTTTTCCTCCTGGCAGGCAGTTAGCATAGGAGCAGATCATTGTGGATCAATCTGGGAGGGATGAGATTCCAAATTGGATGTCAGTTTTTATGAAGCTGATCTAGCCCTGCAAGGGTCCAAAGCCGAAGTAAGGCGTGTTTATCCAGGCCTCTCTTGGCAGCTGTGAACTCCGGTTGTCCTCTCACTGTGTCTCCCCTGGACTTTTGTGCTTACCTCTTGGCATGTGCCACCCTCCCCTTCAAGCAACATGCATACAACCTCAAGAGTAATCTTTCCAAATGTCTTTTCCATTTTATACTCCCTGCTCAAATGCATCAGTTACTCTCCAATTCATAAATCAATGATTTTCAAAGTGTGTTCTGTGGAAATCTTCCAAGACCTCTGGTAGAGGTGTGGGAAAGGTCAAGCTATCAAGAGGCTTGTGAACCCTGCCCCCACCCCACATCCCCACAGGACAGTTTTTCATTGATCTGATTTCTGTATTGCACTTCTCAGGTTTTCATTTGAAGAAAGGGGCTTGCAGCTAAAATGATTTGATAGCACTTGACTTAGAGAATAGCACCTAATTTATGAACATGGTGTACAAACCTACCTCGGATCTGACCTCAGCCCTCTCTCTCACCACTCACCCTACCCCATGATCACCCACCATCCTAACCGCACCCCATTCTAACCATACTGAATTTTCTTGTCATTCTCCATGCATGGTCCCATTCCTACGTGTTTCCTACTTTCTATTTCCTGTTTGGAACATTCCTTGACCCACCTTGTGTGCTTAGCAAACTCTTACTAATCCTTCTCTGTTCAGCTCAAGTTACCTGCTTTGAGAAACCTTCGTGACTCCTGGGAAAGACTCCACCACTCATTCTTCACTCCACTGAACTTTGTTTTCACATCCGTCCCCTTATTGTTGTTGATTTGCACATCCATCTCCCTCTAGACAGGGAGCTCCTCGAGGCAAGGACAGCAGCTTTCATAATTGTGCTTAACCCTAGGCATTTTTTGTTGAACAAATGACCATGCATACCTGTTTTCCTATGACAATTATAATTTCAGATATTCTCTCTTATCTAGATGAATGTATAAATTTTCCCAGATTTTTCTGTATTTGAGGTCCAAATTAGATCCAGACTATCTCTTAGCACCAATAAGTGACAAAAAAATTTTGTTATACTAAAAACCCTGGGTTTTTTTATTTAGAAAATATGGTTGCCTTGATTATATACACTTCATGCCCAACACCCAACACTGGGCTGAGGACCCAGTAAGTATTCAGTATAGACTTGTTGACTAATTCCTACTGTGTGGGTTTTGTCCCTAGCCAAGCTAGAAAGGACTCTGTGTCCCTATAAAATGTTCCTAATTTCATCTGACTAGCCTCTGAAGTGACAGGCTTCCTCCACTCTGAAAGTCATCAGGCAGTACTGTATTCATTATGAGGTCATCCAAAATTCATGACTCAAGGATCAGCCATATAAACTTCAAAATCTCTTGTAAATATGAGTCAGAATCTGAGTAATAAGCTTGTTTCTATTATAATTAATAATGTCATTGCTGGGGTGGGCTGTGTTCTGCACATAAGTGTTCCTGAATGTGCATGGTGAGAAATATAATTTTTGTACCTAGAACATTATTTTCAAAAGCTGTGGAGATCTTAGTTATGAGGAAATTCAATATCCGTAGTTATTAAATTTTTAAAATAAATCTAAAAACAGAATCTAATGCTTGTTTCATATACATCTGGATTTTCCCATATTTGGAGTTTGCTTAAAGTACAGACCAACTATATTCTTTCACTGTACTCATCTCTGCTGGTGCAAGTGCCCTCACTCCTGCCCTGGAGAGTCCAGGCCCAGAGCCTGTCGCTCTGCCAAGAGAGCCTGGAATGCCTTGTGGTTCAGCCCTTCATTGCTGTGACTCAAAGCTCTCACCCCAGGGCAGATGCAGAGGCCCTGGGATGGATCACTCTCTGAGCTGTTGTCAGGCACTGACACCCTTGTTGTAGGCAGGTTTTGACATCAGCATATCAGAATAAACGATGCCACAGAAGGTTCTAGAAAGCATGAATGACAGTCATGGACATCAGGACACTAAAACTTCCTGCACACATTTGCCACATGCCCACTTTGCCCCTGGCTCTCTAATGCCACACCAGAATCTTACCTCCAGGCTGGCTGAGGGTGATGTCATCATGGTGGAAACACAGCAACACCTGAGACACCTGTAAGCTGTGCTTCTCAGAGGCACGGACAGCCTGGGAGGGAGGTCCAGTGTGAGGGGGATGTGGGCACAAGAGAGGGGTCTTGAAGCATCCAATCATCGACTTTTTTCTGTGGTTAATAAGTCAAAACCATCTTTTAAAATTAAAACAAACACGGATGTTTCATAAAGGAGACTACAAGATTTAGACGGCTTGTTAAAGTATGACAATTCAGCACAACTTCTGGCTTGCTGAGGGCCAGTTCAGGCAGCATCCAGACCTGCAGGACACACATTCACATTTCTCTGTCCTGGGTCCTCTGGTGTAGGATGTCTGCGAGGCACTGGTCTACAGCCAGCTAGTCCTAGGGGCCTGTGAGTCTCCCAACTCCCAGCAGAAGATCTGGCTAGGTCCTCAGAGACAGGGCCGTGAAAACCATGCCCCTCTACAACTTTTGCCGAGGGATTCCTGTCAGGGATTTGGCACTTGCTCTGTGGGAGAGACTCCAGGGCCAGCTGCAGGTTCTACAGCACTTTGCTACTCTAACAGCTTCAGGGTAACGTTCACTGTGGCAACCCTCAAACAGTGTAAGTGAAGCTGAGCTTGGACAGACACCACCGGAGCTCAAGGACACCTGCCCCAATCCCTGGCCAACTTTCACCAAGCCTTTGTATCAGTCAGGATAGGCTACGTTAAGCTGTGGTAACAAGCAACCCCAAAATCGTGTGTCTTATTACAGCAAAGAGTTTCTTGCTCATGCTACGTGCTCACCATGGGTTTGCTAGGGATTCTACTCAATGTCTCCTCCTTCCAGGATGCAGGCTAACACAGCAGCTGCCTTCTCGAATATTGCTGGTCACCACAGTAGAGGGAAAGAAATCTCTGGAGGGCCCCAACCTGCAGTTAAATGCTCGGCCCAGAAATGATACATTTTCATGTACAACTCATTGAACAGAACTTGTCACATGGCTGAACCCAAGCAGAGGAGGCCAGGAAGTACAACCTAGCCATGTTCTTCAAGGGAAGACAACTGAAAATATTTGGTGAACAGCAATGACTGCCATAACCTTTTTGAAAGCCCTAAGCCTGAACCCTTAGGCTGTGTGCCTGGTCCCAAGGGAAAAGCTCAGACCTAAGGGAGCAGCTGGGAAAAATAGAGGTCCATCCACACTCACACTACTGTGCCTTCCTGGGTGTAGCAAACAGCCGTGGGATGCATGGCTCAGTGGCCCCTACACCTGCACAGTCTGAACCACATGCTTCCTGCTGCTCCGATCCCCTGAGCTGACATGTGGCTTCATGTTCGCCAGCCTTTCTAGGCTCCTGGGAAAGTTGCAGATCCTCCATGGCCACCTACTCTTAGTTTTTTACAGGAACACTCAGTAGGAGGGTGGAGGGGGTAAGGGTGACAGTGGTATTAGACCAGACAAGAGGGATCATTCTCAGGACCGTAGTTTATCACAGCACAACGAGCAACCAATTAAGGCTTGTACTAAGTCATCGCTTTATGTTCCCTACACCTACCCTGTGTTACGGACTGCAGGAGAGACAAGAGAAGTAAGAACAGTCCCCCGCCCTCAGGGAATGCATGATCTGTGAGTGAGTTAGAACACTGTGTATTACCTTGTATTGTAACTTTTCTCTTAGTGCCAAATGAATGGTACCTGTAATAAAAATTACTTGAGTTGGGACAAGGCAGACTTTGCTGCAGGCTTGATTGGAATGAAGAGACTTCATTGGAAGAATAAGGGCATGAGCTTGTCTGGGAAAGATGGGAGAACTTTAGGTGGGCAAGAGTAGCAGGGATAAGTATGAGAAAAGGCACAGGAGTGGAAATTTTCATGCCTACTTATGACACGTGCGGACAGGCTGAGCCATAGTTAGGAATGGAGGGAAAGGCCCTAGAAGACCTTCCATGGCAATCCAAGGAGGTTTGCCTTCATTCTGGTTGAAAATGGAGGGTGGGAATAGCTACCAGAGATGCTTTGCAGTAGATCCCTGTCTCAGGTCCAAGGTAGAGTGAGTTATTTTCTAAACTTGGCTATCATCACAGCCCACCCTCACCTTCACCCCAACCCCTCTAAGGAACCTGTTAAAAATAGACCTTCTTTTAAAATAAGTGTTTTCAGGCTGGGCACGGTGGCTCATGCCTGTAATCCTAGCACTCTGGGAGGCCGAGGTGGGCGGATTGTTTTGAGCTCAGGAGTTTGAGAGCAGCCTGAGCAAGAGTGAGACCCTGTCTCTGCTGACAAAATAGAAAGAAATTAGCTGGACAACTAAAAATATATATAGAAAAAATTAGCTGGGCATGGTGGCGCATGCCTGTAGTCCCAGCTGCTCGGGAGACTGAGGCAGAAGGATCGCTTGAGCCCAGGAGTTTGAGGTTGCTGTGAGCTAGGCTGATGCCACGGCACTCTAGCCCAGGCAACAGAGTGAGACTCTGTCTCAAAAAAATAAATAAATAAAATAAGTGTTTTCCACAATACTCAGGACCCATCCCCTAGAGAGATTCCGGTTCAGTAGATCTGGGATGGGATCCAGAAATCCATATCATTCACAAGCTTCCCCAGAGACTCTGAGGGACCTGGTTTGAGAACTAAGATAGGTAATTACTACCTAAAAATGGCCCTGGCACATCTGACTCAGGGTGTCAAATGTGCATTTTTTAAAGCACACCCTAAAAATGCTCTTATTTCTGATCACTTTATTCCTGTTGTGGGTGCACTCTCCCTCCATTTAGGCTCAACACCTTAGCACTGTCCTGGAATTCTTCTTCACATAAACTACCCAGTTGGTTGCCCCCTCTTACTGCATATCCTTTACAGCTCTCCCACATCTGTTCCTTCCTCTCCATTCCCACTGCTGCTACGTTTGGTCAGATCTTTCTTCACCTCCTGCCTGGACTCTTGCAGTAGCCTCCTGACTAATCTCTTACCCTCACACTGCCTTCAGGTAAGTCTCCCTCTCAGTGCCATAACTGGGTTACTTCCCTCTCAACCACAGTTAGCAACTCCAGCACCTCAGCCTGAGTAAAGTTTAAGAGCCTTAGCATTTGAGTATGTTATAGTATATAGTTCAGCCTATTTTCCTTTGCTATGCAAAGTCCTAGCCAGATTAGACCACTCTCCTTCTCTTAAAATGCTTTGTACCTTCCTGCCTCAACTTTTTTCTAGGCTGTGACCTGGCTCATACTTCTACTACCACTCTCTGGTATGAAATGCTCTCTGCCTATTAAAATTCTGCCCATCCTTCAAGATCCAGCTCAAATTTTATCTCTTCTGTAAAGTCTTCCCTGTTTGAAAAAGGTTATATATATATATATATGCGCACACACACACACACACATCTCACATATTTTTTATCAGTTGTGTGCTAGGCAGTTTCCAAGTCTTGGGGAATACACAGGTGAGCAAGTCTTGTTCCTTGCCCCAAAGGAGTACCTAGCCCAACAGGCCAGAGTCGGTGCTGGGGACATGTACTGGAAGAGGCCCATGAAATTTAAAGATTTCTCATGCCCACAGCTTCCTTTGAAAGAACGTAACCCAAGGCAATTCTGTCTACATGAAGTTGCTGACCAAGAACAGAGAGTTACCCTAACACTGCTGTTCTGGCCTCCAACACCTCTGGGGTCCTTGGCTTTCAACTCTGCTCAAAGGGGGCACCCCCTATTGAATGGCAAGAACTAATCCAATCAGATTCTCTCTTCCAAGGAGAATTCCTTCGGGGGACACACAGTCACTTGAGCCCAGACTGCGCCCTCTCCTGCTGCTCACATGCTCCGGGAGGCACGTAACACATCTGTCATGAAAGCACTAGTTCCCCCAGAGCCTATATCACCATGGAGATAACACCTCTGTTTCCTTAAACAGGAATAAGCCCCCCTTTTCCAAGGTAATCCAGGAGCAGCTCTTCCAGGCAACATGAGAGAGACTAACACATGGTTGTCATGAGAATCTAAGTGAATTATCATGCAGAGTGACCAGTAAATAAGCCACAGTGAGAGAAGAGGTAGTGGTCTTCAACTGGGTCCAGTATCAAAGCAAGCTAGCCGTGAAAAGAAGGTCCGACCCAGGGACATTTATGGAATAATCTAGTCCAATCTCCTCATTTTACATATGAGGCAAGAGGAGCCCTGAGAGGCTGGCTGACTTGCCCAAGGACCTTAACCAGTTAACAGTAGAACCTGCAGGTCTTCTGATTCCCAGTGCTCCCCACAACACCCCCAGTGCACACGTCACAGCCTAGACAAGGTTGGCTATGTTCTGATGTCCCTGCTGCCTTATTTTTTTTTTTTTTTTTGAAATCCAGGACTTCACAATGAAGCTCAGAAAGCTTAGGCCCCATGACAACTCCTGCAGCGGTTCCATAAGGAAGAATGCATCCAAGTGATCCCCTGGATGTATGTTCAGCCTAGGCTGAAGAAGAGAAAAGGGAGACTATTGACCACGGACGCTAGACCTGGCAAGCCCAATAGACTCTGGAGCAGGTCTTCTGCAGGCTCCTCCTTTGGAAGGGGTCCCACTTAGGAGACGCAACTCTGCAAGGCAACACATCTTTGTGACCACGGGGAGGCTGCATTACAGGCTCCTTCATCTGCCTGCTCTGGTTCACCTCTTAAGGAATTTTAAAAGTTTATTTATTTTTCTCTCCTTATTTAAAAATGCTGTTCTTGTTATTGTAGAATAAAAATAATTGAAATGTTAGAAAATGCATAACAATGACCTGTGGTCTATTAAAGAAAACTACTTAGATTATGTTGATGTATGTGGTTCCAAACTTGTCTAAACATTATGTATACACAGTATATAGTGTTAGATATAAACATTATATATACGGAATTCTGTTTTTGCTTATATGTATGTGCATATTCTATAGGAGAATATATATGTACGTTTTAATATAAAACAAAAATGGGATCATTCTGGACAGGCTGCTTCTCTTAAAATATGAGCATCTTTCCCTACCAAGTTCACTAAAATAATTTTAAATGATGGGATTGTGTTCATCCCATTAAAAAAGATTTACTATAAGGAATAAACTCATCATAGAAAATGCTAAGTGGCTGCCTACCGGGACTTATCGAACTGTATTCCTATTGTTGGAAGTATGTATTCCATTTAAAACCAAATATGCGAGTTACAGCTGCCCCCAAAATATAACCCGAATCTCTTGCCACAGACCTAACGCAGCAGAATTGACCGTGCCGGGGCCGCTGGGCCCCGAGGGGCGAGCGGGAGGCGGTGGCCGAGGTCACCGGGGGCAGCACACTGCCCAGCGAGGCCCTTGCTCGCAAGCTTGCACGGCCGGGCTGGGGCGAGCCCCCACGCTCGCCCCCGGCCAGGCCAGGCGGGTTCCCTCAGCAGGACGAGATTTTCGGTAACCGAGTCTCTCGGGCCTGTCTGCGGCCGCGGGACCCGGGCAGGGAGCGCGCGCGCCCGGCCGTCGGGTCTGCGGGCCGGTGCGTGGGTCCCGCCGTCGGGCCGCCGCGGGCGGGGTGGGGCCGCGGGCGGGCGGGCGCCGCGCCTGCCGTTCGCCTCTCAGACTGCAGGTGGGGCTGTGCGGCCGCGCTGCCTCCAGGAAGCCTCACGGGCCTTCGTCGGCCGGGCCGCGGCGCCGGCTCCCAGGATGCAGTGTGGACCGGCCGGGCGCTGACGGCGGCGGCGCGTCTGCGGGCGGAGCGGCGGCAGGCCGGCCACCGAAGAGCGCGGCGGGGAAGGCAGGGCCGGGCCGGCGCCGCCTGCGGAGAGGACCGAGCGGCCGGGCCTGCGTGGGGCCGCGCGCGGCGGAGGCGGCGGCGGCGACTTCCTCCGGGCCGGGCCGGACAGCGCAGGGCCATGGCCGAAGCGGCCGCGGCTCCGGTAAGGGCGGCCGGGGCGCGCACGGACGCGCGGCCTCGGGGCCCCGGGCGGCCTGGGCCCAGCACACGGCGCCGCAGGCCCTGGGGAGGGGTTCCGGGGTCCGGGCCGGACTACCGGGCCTGGGGCTCCGGCGAGCGGAGCGCGGGGTCCGCCCGGGCCTACGGCGCCCGCTGGCCGGGCCCCCCACGCCGGGCCGAGCCTGAGCAGCGGCGGAACTGTTGTACCCGCGCCGGGGGCCGCCCCACACCAAGTTCCTGCTGCCCTACGGGGCTTCCTGCCCCCGCCCCAGCCGCTGTCCCTTCATCTCCGCGCCCCCAACCCGCGGCTCCTTTCTCTACCTAGCGCTCGGCCCGTGCGTTCCCTCCCCCCAGCGGCCTGGTGGCACCTGGGAGGTGTCCGGCTTCAATTCCGCATACACTGAGCGCCCACTACGTGCCCAGCTCGCTCGGGCCGGCGCGGAAGGGACTTGCTCCCATGTGTAGAGCCAGGCACTGGACCAAGCCCACCCAGGCATTATTTTGTCCCCGCGACAAACCTGTGGGGTAGGCACCATTATTATCTGTCATACAAAAGAAAACCCCAGGGCCTAGAGAAGTTAACTTGCCCAGGATCACACAGCTGGGAAGTGTGAGAAGACAGTAGCTCTGTGTTCAAGGACCCAGCAGACAGTACACAGGTAGTAATCGTGCAAAACAGAAAGAGGCGAGCGCTGGCGTTGCGGTGGGAGCATACGGTGGGCGTGCAGGGGACCCCTGCCCACCCTTCCGGGCCTGATACTCTGCTTCTGTGGTTTGGGCGAGCTTTTATGGTAGGCTAGGATTTCATCAGGCCGAGCTAGGCCGGCGGAGCTTCTCAGGAAGGGAGAAGTACTTCGGCAAAGGCAGAGAGAGACGGGACAGTGCGGGGCGTGTTCAGGAACAGAAAGAAGTCCATGAGCCTGGCAAAGATGGTTTTGGTAGGAGCTGTAGAGAAAGTTGGCAAGAGTTTGGTGCCTGGACTTCGTGGGTGGGCAGCCCATCAACTCTTAAGCACAGAGTCTGGGGACAGCCTCATGGTTATCTAGCCACCAGTTGGTAAGGAGCTGGGCTTGACTGAGCAGAGCACAGCCACCACCTCCCACCAAGTAATGTGAAAGCCTTACACGGGGCTTCCTGGCCCCATCAAAATGGTACTAAAACTGTGGCCTGTTGTTCGCGTATTGAAGAGTAATGTTTTCTTAATAAAGTGGGAATTTGTGCAGATGCCCTTTTCATGCAACACAAAGACTGTAATAATGCACTTGGAGGATGGGTAGGGTTTCAGTGGCTGGGGAGCTGGAGCTGGGTGTTGATCTGAAAGGACCCTTCTGGAGTAAACTCTTGGAGTCTGGACCATGTGACAGGGGCTGATGTGAGAGAGCGGAGAGGTGAGGGAACAGTGGCCTTGCAGAGCCAGTGGCTGAGCCTGCTAGAGAGCAAGCCTCATGCCCACATTAGTTTCTCTCCTCCAGACGGGGCTCTGCCCATCCAGAACTTCCCGTCCTTTGAGACCCATAAGTCCTTCCTTCTTCAGGTCCAGTTTCCTTCCAGACAGGCAGAGAACCTCTTAAGCACTATTCTGGACAGGTTTTTTTCTGCCTCTGCTCACATTCTTTTTGTCTCTGTTTTCTGAGGTGTCCTTCCATATTCTAGTTATCGGTGACTGTCTCTAAATGAGTCCATACTGGTTCCTAGTAGCCACTTCCTTACTTTGCAAATAGTCACCAACCTTCTATTTGGGAATGATTTTCCAGAATTTAAGTCCCTGACAGAGGAAGGCACCAGTCCCAGGACCTCCTCCCTGCCCTTCGGGTCTCCGTAGATGGGGTTGAATAGCCCAGCTCCCCACCCAAAGCAAAACGCGCCCTTTCTTCATTGTCCCTAACTGCTGGTCACTCAAGACACTGTGTGAATGTTTCCAGTGACAGGGTAGCACCACTTAAGATATTTGCTGCATGTGTAAAAGTGTAACTTTGTGGCGTATATCTGTCTTCCTCACCAGAATGTAGGGTTTGTCACTGATCCTAGGCTACAAAAATGCCTAAGACTATTATTTTTACCTTGGGAAGCGGGGAGTTGGGAAAGAAAAAGTCAGAATCTTAGCAGGCTTAGGCAGTGTCAAAAAATCTAACTCTTGGCTGGTAGAGATTTGCAGTAATGGGGATTTTTAGCTTGTGGGGGAGGGGCAGTTGGAGAAGGGATAAAATCAGATTGTCCTGGGGGAAGGGGAATTGGCCATTATATTTTTATGCTTATTAAAAGGGGGCATGAGATGCTTTATAAAAAAAAAAGAAAGAAAAGAAATTGAGCAATACTCTTGTTTGTGCCATTTCCGTGAACCAGCTGTTTTTTTTGCTAGGTCATCACGAGTAGACAGTTCCTGTGTAATCATGACAGGAGGTGCAGGCTGGGCTCTAGTAAATCTGCAGTTTACCATTTCTCCACTAAAACGCCCCAGCAATGCCAAGTCACTGCCATGTGGCCAAACTGCACCGAGCGCCTGCCATGTGTCAAGCTCTGTGCTGTGAAAAGATGCAGTACCACCTCCAGGGAGCCCTCAGCGTAAGGGCATGTGGGGAATTTCCGTACAGGGTGATCAGCACCAGGGTGGGAGTCTGCACAGTGCGCTGCAGAGGCCTGGGGGAAAGGCACTCCCCCCAGACGCAAGCCAGACCTAAGACACCCTAAGGAGGTGATTGCCAAGTTGAGATCTGGCATGTGGTACAAGATAGCCCCACCTTCCACATACAGGGGTTCCCTGCTCCCAGCCCAGCTCCCCCATGTCTAGGGGAGATAGGCTCAAGGTACACACTGGGTAGAATGGATGATGTGGGTTTCTCTCTCTTATTTCTGAAAGATTTCTCCGTGGACAATGGCAGCTACGATTCAGGCCATGGAGAGGAAGATTGAATCGCAGGCTGCCCGCTTGCTTTCTCTAGAAGGTCGAACCGGGATGGCTGAGAAGAAGCTGGCCGACTGTGAGAAGACAGCCGTGGAGTTCGGGAACCAGCTGGAGGGCAAGTGGGCCGTGCTGGGGACCCTGCTGCAGGAGTACGGGCTGCTGCAGCGGCGGCTGGAGAACGTGGAGAACCTGCTGCGCAACAGGAACTTCTGGATCCTGCGGCTGCCCCCGGGCAGCAAGGGGGAGGCCCCCAAGGTAGCCCCCTGGGTGCCCTGGGCTGGGGGAGCCCAAGAGGCTGTGCCTGTGAGTGTGTGGGTGAGCGTGTGCCACACTTGTGGTTCCAGGTGCCCGTGACCTTTGATGATGTGGCCGTGTATTTCTCTGAGCAGGAGTGGGGCAAGCTGGAGGACTGGCAGAGGGAGCTCTACAAGCACGTGATGAGGGGCAACTACGAGACGCTGGTCTCCCTGGGTAAGGCCTGGCACTCCTTTCTCTGCTAAGTGGGATTTTTTTTAAGCCCTCAATCTCTTTCTTCTTGTAGTGTTTTTGTCTCAGCAATATGTAAATCACTAGAAACGTTGATCTGGCAAGGAGTTTCCACTTCCTCCTGTGAAAGATGAGCCCTGGGCAGTGGAGTCCGAAGCTCCCTTCTCCCTGGTGGTTGCGGGTCATGGAATGCCCCTCTCCTAACCAGGCCTGGAGTATGGACCTTTCTGTTCTTGCTGAGACTTGGAGTGGAGAAGGCTCCTACTGCTCCTGTGCCCAGTAAATAATCAACCCCACATTTGAGAAAGACTTTTTCTTTTAGCCTTCTCTTGCAGAGATGTGTGGCCTTCACAGTGACATGCCTCTGGGTCAGTAGAGAACATGGGCAGACCATGCTTCTTGCCCAAACCATTTCTTCATGCCCCAAAGCTTTGCTTGCCCCAGACCCTGGGGCTATTGCTGCTCTCCTCATTTGTACTTCCTAGGAAAGGCCTGGACTCTAATTCTTCCTGGGCTGGTTTCCTCTTCCTGATGGCTTCTGTGTGACCCCAGAGCGGCAGGTCATAAGGCCGAGGATGGGAGGAGGTGCAGACTGACGTTAAGAACTGTCCTGCTTCTTAGTGTGCACCTCTGTACCAAGTTTCTTAACCCCGGCACCCTGGACATTTTGGACCAGATGATTGTTTGTGGTGGGGGCTGTCCTGTGTTGTAGGATGTTCAGCGGCATCCCTGGCCTCTACCTGCCAGGTGCCAGTAGCACCTCTCTCCCCAGCCCTGGTCATGACAGTCAAAATTGTTTCCAGAGTTTGCCAGATGTTCCCTGGGGAGCAAAATTGCTTATGGTTTGGAGCCACTGCTGTATATCAGTTGAGAAATCTAGTTTCTAGACCATTTTTGGTTTTCCAGGCTGACCGTTCCCAGCCTAACTGGACATGACAAAAGCTAACCTTTCTGTCCTTCCTCAGACTATGCCATCTCCAAGCCCGAGGTCCTCTCCCAGATTGAACAAGGGAAGGAGCCATGCAGCTGGCGTCGTGCTGGCCCCAAGATCCCAGATGTTCCTGTGGACCCAAGTCCAGGTGAGGGGCTGGGAGAAGGCCAGGGAGCCAGCAAGTGATCAGTTGGAAACAGAAAAGTAAGGGCCAGGGAAGGTGTGATCTTTCCAGAGAGAACCAAAGAGAAACATTAACCTTAAATGTCTTAAATCTGAGTGTTTTATAGTTGAGTTATAACTTCTAACCTATTCAGCTAATACTGTAGAAACTGACACTTTCCATCAGGGAAAGAGGCAGCAAAGCTAGTCTTTTAGGAAAGAGATAGAACCAGTGGCACAGAATTAGGGGCAGAGGGAGGAGGACGCCGAGAGGGCAGGTAGGAGAACTGTTGGCTCCTGAACAGGATGGGGGTTGGGACACTGGCCCCACATGCAGGCGAAAATCCACATATAACTTTTCACTCCCCAAAAACTTAACTACTGATAGCCTGCTGTTGACTGGAATCCTTACCAGTAACGTAAACAGTCTATTAACACATATTTTGTTTGTATGCTCTATGTGTTACGTACTGTATTCTTACAATAAAGTAAGCTAGAGAAAAGAAAAATGTTATTAAGAAAATCCTAAGGAAGAGAAAATATATTTACTATTTATTAAGTGGAAGTGGCTCATAATAAAGGTCTTCATTCTTATCGTCTTCACATTGAGCAAGCCAAGTAACAGAAAGAAGAGGAGGGGTTGCTCTTGCTGTCTTGGGTGGCAGAGGTGGAAGAAAATCCATGTATAAGTGGACTGGCACAGTTCAAACCCATGTTGTGCAAGGGTCAACCGTATATCGAAAGCAAAATTAATTCATAGATTTGCAAAGAGTCAGCCCTGCCTCCATCCAAGAACCAAATTTCATTTAAATCCATTAGTAGTTGCAGAACATAAACCCGTTGGTTAGCCATATGGTCCAATAGGATTAGAACCACAGATTTATTTAAGGTGAATCTGAATACCAGATATCAGTGTCTCAGTTTTCCTAGAGCCGGTCAGTACCTGTGAAAGTAAAGGGAAGGACAGGTGGACGTGTGAGAAAACCAAATTACTGAAGTGAAGACCTTGCTGGGTTTGACCAGGGAGACTCCGTCTCTGCGAGGCCCGACCCCTGATTCCTGCAGAAGACCTCCCTCGACTGTCTCACCTGCCTTGGGTTTCCTTTTCATCCGACACCTAGTTACTCAAAAGTCTTCCTGTGTTTAACTCGTGTTGGCTTAAATGTGTCTTCCATGTGTGTGTTTCATCTCAATGAGATTTTTCAGTTTACGAGGGCAGAAGCATGTGCAGAGCTGACCACAGGGCCGCATTCATTAATGCATTGCCGGTTTAGTTCAGCAAATGTATTTTGAGAAGCTGGGTGCCGAGGCCAGTGCTGAAAGCTGGAGAACAGAAAGGTGACTGAGAGCAGATACTGTCTGGATGGAAAGGGCGGCTTCCAGCCTCTTCCTCGTGGCAGAAGATCCACGGTGGGTGGGTTTCGTTGTGTTTATAACGTGTGCGGAAGCTTCCCTGGCTTCCGCACCATCGCTAATGACAGCGCGGAAGAGCTCAGAAATATGCCGGCTGCCGGTGAGACCACCCCCCCCCAGCAAACCCACTGTCCACCTTGAGCCTGTCAGCAGGAATCCCGTGTGGCCTTTGTCCTTGTCCTCTCTGGTCCAAGAAGAGGGATGCCTCCCAGCTCGTCCCTCATCCCCATTTCGCTTGGTCCGTGCCCCCGTCAGACCTTGGCTCCCCTTCTCTTCACCTCCTGCAAAGCCCTCCGCTGAGCTCGGCAGGACTCAGCGCCCAGCCAGACCCACTAGGTCCTGGGTGTTCCTGCCCCTTCCTGCTCAGGCTGAGCCCTGTCCTGAGCCCCCTGCATGCTGTTGTCCTCTTCCCCATGTCCCCCAAGCCACCTGGCCTGCAAGGTGGTCCTTGCTGCTTGTAATCGCCGCCGTGCTGGTCTCACTCCCTCCTCTCTAGGAACCCCGCCTGTGGGTCTCAGCCTTCTTTCTGCTGCCTTCTGCAGACCTCTGGGCACCTTCCCTCCCGCATCCCTTCCTGCCCTCACTCTTGGCAATGGCACCTTCCACACACACGGTCCTTTGCCCCCTCTACCTGCCCTCACGGTGGTCCCTGTGACTGGATGACACCCCGTCCATCCTCCCCACTTCCAGCACACCCCTCCTGACTCCTGCTGTCCCTGCTGGTGAAATCCGTCTGCCTGTTCTGTGCCTGTACCCAAGGAGCTGTGTGGCTGGAGAAAACCCCATGAGCCGCTGGTCTCCTGACGTTCACGACCAGTGGCTTCAGTGGACTCCCTGCCCTGCAGTCACTGCAGCTCCTCAGCCACCTCCCTAGCCCAGGGGTCGGCAAACTATGTCCCAAGGGCCAAACCTAGCCCATCTCTTTCTGTGTGGTCCACAGGCTGAGAATGGTTTTCGGATTTTTTTAAACTATTTTTTTAATTAAAAAAAAGCACACCACACTCACAGCCCTCCCCGCCCCATCTGCCTGCACCTGGGCCCCTCTTCTCTGCGCTGGCTCCCATGAGTGCTGAACTGTCAATCCTCCAGTCAAAGGCCCCTTCCACCTGGCACTAGACCCCACCTGTGCCGCCTTCTCAAGGGCAACCCTGACAATCCGGCCTCAGCCCCATAACCCTCCAGCCACTGCCCTGCCCTCTGCTCTCCTCTGGCGGATTCCACGGAACAGTGTCTCTGCTTCTGTTTCCCACCCCTCCCTTCCCCACTCTCTCAAACCCCTCCCACCAAAACCCTTCCTAGCTCTGTCACCGGTGACCCCGTGGTGCTAAAAGGACTGTTTTCTTTCTTGGCCTGTTTGTAGCATTTGCCACTGTTGATCACTCTCTCATCCTAGAGTTACTTTTATTTTTTTTTAAGAGATGGATTCTCTCTCTGTTGCCCAGGCTGGAGTGCAGTGGTGTGATCATAGCTTATTGCAACCTTGAACCCCTAGGCTCAACGGATCCTGCCTCAGCCTCCCAAGTAGCTGGGACTGCAGGAATGGGCCACCATACCAAGCTAATATTTAAAACTTTTTTTTGTAGAGACAGGGGTCTCACTATGTTACTCAGGCTGGTCTTGAACTCCTGGCCTCAGGGGATCCTCCTGTCTCAGCCTCCCAAAGCATTGGGATCACAGGCATGAGCCACTGTGCCCAGCTGAGTCACATCTTTTGACGCTCCTGGTTTTCCTCCTCCCCACCCCACCACTCTTTCTTTGCTGGTTCCTGTTGGTCTTGGAGGCCTCTCAGTGTTGGAGTTCCCTCAGCTCACACCTCTTCCCCTTCCTGGGTGCCCGGCTCTCATCATCCCATGGGGTCTTAGGGCTGTGCTTACCGTCTGGGAAAGCGCTCTTCCAGCCTGCGCCTCTACCCCACTTCCACACCCCCAGCTGCCTGGCCAACGTCTCTGTTTGCTTGTCCATAGACATCTCGTACTGAACACACCCAAAGCGTGCTCCTCCTCTTCCCTTCAAAGCCTGCCCCTCCCACATTCTCTCAACTTCCCTCCATCCTTCCGGATGCAGGCCCCAAACCCAGGAGTCCTCTGTGACACTGTCCTTCACATCCACTTCCACCCATCAGAAATCCTGCCGGCCTTTCCTCCCGGATCTGCCCAGAATCCATCCATGTTTGCTAAGATTATTGCCAGTCCCTCTGCTCCCGCCCTGCTCCCGCCGCCTGCTGGATCCGACAGAGTCCTCCTTTTACGACCCAAGTCCTGGCTTTCCCCATGATCCACATGACCGGCTCCCCTCCCCGCTTTTCTCTTTCTCTGCTGTAGCTACACTGTCTCCATGCTGTTCTTGCAGCCCTGTCCCAGAGCCTTTGCCATGCCCTCTGCCCCAGCAGTCCTCAGAGAGGTCCCGCCGGTGCCTCCTGCAGGCCTTTTCCCTAAACAGGCCTTCCCTGTCACCCTATGTAACGCGCAGCCCTTCCCCTCCCAGGATTGCCAGGCTCTCTCTCCTGCTCTGGTTTGTTCCACATCAGACAGCATCATCTGTCACATGTATTTCATACTTACAGATTCACTGGCCCCTCCGCATTAGAATGAAGATTTCAAAAGGACAAAAATTTTTATCTGTTTTGTTCATGTGATCATTCCAGGCACCTAGAATATTGCTTAGCACAGAGTAGGAATCCAATAAATACTTGTTAAGTGTATGCCGTGCTTCATAATGTAAAACCCATGTAGGAGCAGCGTGCGTGTATGAAATCGTGTTTTTCTGATACCATTTAAATATCTTGTTAGGTCTCCCAGTCCCTTCCTCCCTGGGGTAACCAGTTGTCCTCAATTTTATGTTTATCCTTTCCATCCACATTTTAAAACATTTGTGTACATATGTAGCGGTAAACAATACATAATACGGTTTTTTGTGTTTTGAAAAATTACACAGGTGTCATGTTAGTCACTCATTATTCTGTATTTCAGGTTTGTCCATGTTGACACATATAGCTCAAGTTCATGCATTTTAACAGATGCTTAAGCAACTGTAGTTTATTTCCCATTCCTCTACTGATTTGCACTTAAGCTGTATCTCATTTTTTACTATCATAAGTGGTACTGCAGTGAACATTCTTGAACATGTCTCTTTGTGCCCAGGGGGGGATGTTTCTCTAGGGAATAGACCCAGAGGCCTCACTGCGTCATAGGCTTGTCATCACCTCTGTCATTTCCATATTGCTGCCCCCATGGCTACACCAGACACCCCCACCAGCAGTTATGAAGTTCATGTTTTCTTATATCTTTGCCCAGTTTCCAGCCTGATGGAGGTGAAATGGCATCTTGTTTTAATTTGTATTTCCCCAACTGGTGGTGAAGTTGAGCATCCTTTTCATATGTTTATTTGGTTTCATCTCCTGTGAATTGTCTTCTATTTTTCTACTAAAGTTGTTTTTCATTTTCTTATTCAGGACTTCTTTGTATATATTCTAGATACTAAGCCTATGTCTATTTGTATTACAAACATCTTCGCCCAGTCTGTGGCAGCTCTTTGAACTTGTAGTTCTTGGATAAAAATTTTCATTGTTGGCAGAATCAAACCTAGCAGTCTTTTCCTTTACGATCTGACGCTTTTCCTGTAGTAAGATATCCTTATCTACCTCACTCGAGGTCAAAAAGATATTGTCCTATATTTTCTTATAAAACTCTTAAAGTTGTGCTTTTCCGATTTGCCTTTGATTCATCTAGAATTAATATTTGGGTAGGTTGCAAAGGAGGGTTTAACATTTCCCCCACAAGGGCGTCTGATTTTTCAACAGAGTTTGCTGAATATTCTGTCTTGTCTTCACCGATTTGTAACAGGAGTCTTTAGTGACCGAGGTTTCCGTGTGTGCATGAGGCTGGTCCTGGGCTCCTCGTCTGGTTTCACTGGTCTTGTTTCTGCGCCAGGACCGCTCTCCTTCAGCTTCATAATGAGCCTGGGTATCTAGGAGGCCATCCTTCTCTGCTTGTTCTTCAGAAACTTTCTTGACTGTTCTTGGACCTTTGTTCTTCCACATGAATTTCAGAATCTTTATCAAGTTCTCAAGAAAATCCTGCTGGAAGTTCTGTTGGAATTGCATTTACTTTATAATTTAATTTCTGGAAAATTGTCCTCATTACAGCATTGAGCCTTTCTATCTATGGGAAGACTCGTTTATGGAAGGCAATTCAATAAATTCTGTGCGCTCTAATAAGGTTTTACAGTTTTCTCCTGACAGTTGTTTTTCTTGTAAATGGGATTTTTACAATTAATTACATGTTATAAATAGTCATTACAGGTGTACAGGTATGCTGTTGACTTTAGTGAAAGAAAAACTTTACTCTCTTATTAGGTCTAAGGATTTGTCTCTTTAGATTCTCTTGGGTTTTTTAATCTATACAATTATATTCCCCACAAATAATATGAAAGTTATCTCTTTTAAAATTTTTATATTATAGCTTTGTTTTTCTTGTTTGGTAGGTTGGCTAGGACAATGTCGAATAGAAGCAGTGATAGTTGGCATCCTTGTCTATGGACAGGATAAACTTGTAAAATTTCATCCTAAGTACGATTTTTGCCACAGGCTTTTTGAAGTATTCTCCATTTAAAGACGTTTCCTTCTACTCTGGCTAGCCAAAAGTTTTGATTGTGAACAAGTGTTATATTGTATTGAATGCTGTTTTTTTTTTCCTTTTTTAATATTGTGTTTTGTTTCTTGTAAGACATCGTTACTGTGTATTATGCATGACAATAAACAAAATACATACAGGATAAAATTCATGTGAAGTTTAGATAATGACAGTAAACACCCATCTTCCAATGGCCAGCACAGGAGATAGATCACAGCCTGAACCTGCCAGGACCCCTGTCTCTCCCCGATCACATCCCTTCCTTCCTTTCACAGATGAACAGAAAACTCAGAAACAGAGTTAATTAGTCCCTTGCCTTTCTTTACATTTTTGTGCCCTATGTATACATTCCTAAATAACGATGTTTAATTTTACCCGTTTTTGAACTTTTTATGAATGAAATATACCACATATATTCTTCTTTAACCTGCTTTTTTCATTTGACATAGCTTTTGAGACTCATCCACATGGAAGTAGTGTAGCTGTAGTTCATTCATTTTCCTGATTTCCACCACTTTGTAGTTTTCTATTTTATGACTGTAACACTGTTTATTCCTTCTGTTGGTGGATGTTTGTGTTGTTGCTAATTTTTCTTGTTTTTAGAGACGGCGCTATTGTGGAAATTCTTATGCATGTGTAAAAGTTCCTCTTGGTGTAGACCTGGCAGTGGAACTGCTGGGTCATAGGAAAGAGGCATATTCAACCTTTGCAGGTAATGTCAGGTGGAGTTATCAGTCCGCTTCCCCACCAGGCAGGAGGGCCGGGGGTTCCTGTCGCACCTCCTCATCACCAGCCTTGGAAATGCTGTTTTCATTTCTACCCATCTGGTGGGAGTGAAATGGTTTAAAATTTGTGGTTTAAAACTTGCATTTTCCTATTAATGAGATTAAGCACTATATTCTATATTTATAGGTCGTACGTCTTTCCTTTTCTGTGAAATGCCTGTTTATGGCTTTTGTTCATTTTTCTTTTGCGTTGTTTTTCCTTTACTTATTGATTTGTAAGCCATTCTTTACATATTCTGAATATTAATCTTTGTCAGTTATGCGTATTGCTGTCATCTCTATTTATGGTATATTTTAAGGAACAGATGTTTTTCATTGTAACGTACTTGCATTTACTAATCTTTTCCTTTATGGTTTGTCCTTTTTGTGTCTTAAACAATTAAAAAATTTTTACCTCCCTTAAAATCATAATATAACATCTCATATTTCCTACTAGTAGTTTCTAAATTTTGTCTTTCAAGTTCAAGTTCTTAATCCATTGGGAATGGAGTTTTGTGGTGATACGAGGTAGAGACCCTGGTTCTCTGTCACTAGTACCCCAGCTCTTCTTTCCCTTTGCATTTCAGGTAAACTTTCGAATTGCCTTAGCAAGTTCCATGAAAAAGCCAGTCGAAGTCATGGTTGGAATTGCGTTCAATCTGTCCGACATTTCGCAGAGAATGGACACATTTACTATGTTGAGTCTGTTATCTGTGAATATCCTAAGTCTCTCTGTGGGGCTTATCTATAATGTCTCAATCAAGTTTTATAATTTTCTTCCAAAAAGGTCTTGCAGATTTTTTTCTTAAGTATAATCCTGGGTTCCTTGTATTTTTTTAAATCATGATTGTCAGTGGTATCTTCTTCTAACTTGCATTTTCTATTTTCTGCTGATACATGTTGGGGGCTTTGGGGCAAGGAAGGCCCCTCTGTGAAGGCTTTTCCCCCTATGGCAGAAGCCCCTTCCGATCTCCCTCTCTGCCCTGTATGCACCCACTGCTGGTTGGGGGAAGGCACATGCCTCACTGGAGAGTTTGGGAGCAAGAGCTGGACCAGCACAGTCTTGGGCAGCCGGCTGCCCCCAGGGAGCGTGTGGTGTCTGCTGTCTGCCCTTTCTCCCCTGGTCCGGTGGGTAACTTTCTGATTATAGGCTCTTGCTCAGACATAAAAACTACTTCCTAAATTATCAGTAATAAAAATCACTTAGCCTCACCTGCCTTCCTCTTTTGTTTTATTTCTCTGTTAAGATCTGTGACGGGCTGGGCACGGTGGCTCACACCTGTAATCCTAACATGGTGTGAGGCTGAGGCGGATGGATCGTTTGAGCTCGGGAGTTC